>VZRX01022394.1:35151-46530 GCA_013398075.1 Notiomystis cincta | reverse complement strand
TTTTTTTTTTTTGTTTTGTTGTGTTCTTTTTGCAAAAATCAAAACAACTATATTAAAATATGTGTATCAGTATGAGTCTATATTATTTGGTTGGTTGGTTGGTTGGTTGGTTGGTTTTTTTTTTTTAATTTGGATTTTTTTTTCAAGGATTGAACTAAACTTTGTAAACCTGGTTTTCACTTTGGTTTGCATGTGAGAGTTTTTTTCTGATTTTGGTCTGAGAGGGGAGCTGAAAAGGAACCTCCTGATCCTAATGGAAACCTTTGAGGGCTCCCTCATACCACATCATGCCAATCCCATGCACTTTACTAGATGCATCATTCAAGTCACTGAAACATTGTTCTCAGCCTAAGCTGGCATACGTCACCGATGGAGGAAAAATTAAAAGTGAACCATCCCAAGAAAGCAGAAGAAAACCTTTATGGAGATTTGCAGCATCTAAACATTAAAAGGTTTTGGGGCTGTTCTCCTAAAGAATTGTTCTTGTTGAACAGGAGGAGCATGAAGTCTTGTACCACAACTGGCACACATGAGATGAAGATGTGCACCAAAATTTTGGCTCTTTCTTCCATGTCCCATAGGCAGTTAAAAACAACAGGGTGGTTGGTCTTTGAGGAAGAGGTATGGGCCTTGCAAGACCACTGGAAGCCCCTTCCCAGAACACTAATCAAGGAGCTCAGGCCAGCAGCTTAGAGTCACATGCCATTCTTTCACTTTGATTGCTACAGAGGATTGATTGGGAAAGAGAAGGGATCTGTCCGGTTTTTCCAGTATTCCAGCTCTCCGCCTCTTGGGGACCTGACGCTGAGGTAAGAGCCTTTGCTCTGATCCTTTGTGCAACCAGGCTGCTGGCCTCCAACCCTGGCACCCTGTTAACCTCTGGAGCCCCGCTGCCTCTCACCTGGTAGCTCTGCAGTCCTCAGATGTTAAGCATCAGACCTCACACTGAAATGCAAATGTTTCATTTTTAGATGTTTATGAAGGTCCCCTCACAACACCTCTGGCTTCCTATAATGCTCAGTGAAACACAACAGCAAAGGCCTGCAGATAGTTCAGTCATCTCGCTGCAGAGTTAAGTTGTACCAGACCTCCAAAATCATCTTTTCGAGCCTGAGCCAACACAGAGCCTGGCGTCACACTCTGACAGCCAGCATATTTGGAAGCCAGTGAAGGGCCCACCACTGACGCCTGGCAATTCTGGAAGTGTAATATTACAAAAACTTATTAAAATCCATCTCAGAGTGGCTTGCTTCCACACATCACTTTTCTTCTCCTTTAATTATTTGATGTTTTCAGCTGCAGGAAACACCCCCCTGCCCTTGGAACTAGAGCAACTGTGTCACAGAGATCAGGGTCCCTTTAAAGTTCATGTGGTTACAACATTGCTGTCCCACTTCTATCACAAACAGTGTCACTGCACATCTGGTCTGGCTGTGCCTGTTTTCTGCATGCCCTTTCCTGCCTCGGGATCACCTTGAGCAGATGTCGCCCTCCATCCAGCGGCTGGTGAGCAGCCATGGTGGCACCGATCCAGTGGAGGAAACTGATGAGCCATCATGTTTCCCCATCCAGTGCCAGCAGGGCCCTGGCTTCATTGCCCTCTTTAAAATGCTGCTTCCAGATGGAAATTCCCACTTGGAGAAAACTCTCTAAAAGGCACATACCCATAGGACATTACTGGGCAAAAACAAGAAGAGAAGTCTGTGTATGTCTCTAAAGCCCGCGTCCGCACTAATCTGACTCCAGGCCTCGTTATTCCTGTTGTGCTCACTGCAATAGCTTATGCTGTCAACAGGAGAATATATCAGGGCAGCCAAGCACTAACTGACTCAGCACAGTCAGAGCTTAAGAATTCCCTGAGGATGGGTGGACAGAAGTCAGCATGGAGGACAGAGTCACCAGTGTTAGGCTCGAAATGGCTGCAGGGGGAAGCTCTTCTACAAAATACAATACAGCAGCAGGCAAATTTAAACTCTTTTTCCCAACTACAACCTTTCTCTCCTTCTAGATGAAGATTAGAGGCTCTTTCAGTCTGACTGGTGTTTAATCCTGCCTGGCCCACTGTGTGAGATGCAAGAGACATGCACCATGGCAACGTGAAGGTTCAACATGCTGCTTTCCCACAGTACTGAGTCTTGAACTACAGACCATGCTCGCCACCTTTGCACCACACTTTCTGGGTGGGTCAGACCCACAGACCTTCTCTGCTCCTCCCCACACTACAGACCTGCAACAATGTCCTAGTGCTCCTGCTGAAGTAGTCAACAAATAAAAATACTTGTGGCGTATCATAAACACACTTCTCATAATGGCAGGTGTAGAGAAAAGATGTAGAAGAGGTGGGTGAGGTTCTTTGAACACTGCTTAGCTGGGAGGACATTATTTCTGCATATTTTCCTGAGATGTCATTTCAGAGATGATGCTCTGAGTGGGATTTGTCTCACTCTGCTTTAGAAATCTACATCTGAGCAAGTCACCTTTCATATTCAATGCAGAGAAATAGGCATGTCTGCGGTGTGAATCATCTGATCCACTTTATGCATCTCCTTTAGACTAAGATGAATCACACTCCAGAAGTGCTTATTTTTCTCTATTGACTATAAAGGGAATCAAGATGAATACCCAGATAGAGACACCTACATTTGGTCAGATGACTCTTACCCTGCACCTGCTGAGACACATCTTCAGGTAACATCCTCCACACAGGCAGTCATTACTCTGACTCTATCACTCACCCAGGCCAAAGCCTACAACCAAGACAGCTGTTCACTTAAGATCCCACTCCGAAATCTGCTACATATCCAAAGCCAACACAGGGATCTGAACACCAGTCTCTGCTACAGAAATTAATAGGGGAAATAAGTGGGAAATGTATTACTGTATTGAAGGAAGCCCCAGAATGGAAGGGTAGAATTGGACTAACATGCATGGAAGGAATTAGCATGATTAGCATAGAAGATGGGATCCCATTGAAGACATTTATTTGAGTGTGGGGTCTGGGGAACATAATAATTTCCATTGGCAACTGTAACAGCAGGAATCACACATTAAAAACAAAATTTAAAAAAAGAGAAGTTATCAACTATTAGGAGCTGTTGAATTTTTCACAAAAACCAAGAAACAAGGAAAAGGAAGTATCCATTTGAAGAACACCTGCATTCATCCCTACAGGGCTCTGTGAAGGCAGGTATAGTTAAGGCTGATTCCTACTACGCTCATAACACTGCAGACCTGATGTGCACAGAGCTTAGAGAAGTAGCAGATCTCCTGCTGGCATAGCAGGACATGAGAGTGTGAGAGTGCCATGCCAACCAGTGATCAGTGGCCTGTATCCCTACAGCAGATACCCATTTCAGTCCATAGCCACCCACAGCCTGTGAATTCCTCTGAAGTTTACCCCTGGTTCACTTATACCCATCCTATATTTGTATGATACTCTTATTTACATTCTTTTATTCCTATCATCAGCTATGTGCTGTTTACATTTATTGCAGGCAAGTTGGTTGGAAGATTTCATTGGGAACCAGTTCATCTCATGAACACAACACCTGGCACATGCTGTGGTTTTTCAGTGAAATCAGTTAGAAACAAACATTACCTTGCTTGGGAGAATATTCATTACCAACAGTACTGTTTCCTTGACCCATAAGGGCAAGTTCATAGACATCCTATCTGCATGTCCTCAAGGTTCAGAAATCTCCCTGTCTCTTGTCCTGTTCACACCCATGCCCTCAAGAGCACTCACTTGCTGTCAGAGGTGTCCAAAAATACAGCACACGCTCCTCACATGAGGCACGTACTAGCCAGAAATAACCAGTGTTTCCATTCAGCGTGGCTGTCTGCCCTTTGCTCTCCCAAGCATCCACTATCCCCACATTCTGCAGCTACTCAAGGAAACATTCATTTGCTCCTTGTCCTGGCCCAAGTCTCCAGCAAGACATGTCCCAAATCAGGGCCTGGGAGGACAAGCTGGGTTTCTGCAACGACATATCTGCTGATATCCATTAGCACAGACCTATGCAACGTCCAGGACAAACATGAATTTTGGATAAACACAAACAAAGCAGATTTTTGTAACATGGATAAAGTATTAAAAGATTGTTTTATTTTTATAAAGACAACTCAAAACATCTGGAATCTCAAATAAGTCTCTGTACACACTGTATTAATCCAAACTCCCTGATATTTATGGAATTTCCCCTGCACTGCACTCTGAGCAGAGCTGACTGGCTGAGGTGAACCAGGCTTCTTTCTTGTATTAGGAGAAACAGCTGGACACAGAGTGCCTGCTTTGGGTGGACAAACACAGTTAGCTGACAAGCCATTCTTTAATGGGAATATTTGGCTGAGTATCCATCCCAAAAACAGGCCTGAGTTTCTAACTACTTTGACGTCACAAAAGGACGTGTGATCTCCTATGCTACCATAGCATCTGTCACCCTCTCCAGGCAGCTTTTGAGTTGACTCACCTGTAGGTGACTCATTTCAAAGTCTACTCTGAAAACCAAAGGCTCAGTGCTGGGTCTTTAGATATGCTAGCTGCTGCCAGTGCTATCTTTCCAAAACAGAGGAAGGCAAGTGAAGCCAAAGCAACAATGTCCTTCAAACTGCAACCTGACGACCTGTGCTTACCATCAGAAAGCCACACTTTCCTAACTCAGTATTTCCTCGGGCTGCCACTGACTTTCTCTGCTTACCACAGCAGGAAGTTGCACCATATGACACCTGCCCAGAATATTGAGCATTTGGCTTAAAAAGCACAAAGTCATGGGCAAACAATGATTAACTGTAAATCACCGTGGAATCCAGTCCCCAGGGGAATACCTGCAGACAGCCTAGCAAATTGGTATGGATGTACATTAGCTTGCCAGTCTGCACCCAGGGCTAATTTAATGGAGTATTGCTGCAGCACAAACAGAGGCAAGATACTGCCCAGTTCTCCAGGAACCAGTTTCAGTGATGTGTTCCAGAATATCATAGATCAAAACTACTCCTATTAAGTTGGCATGCTCAAATGAGGCAAAAGAACACGATGTGTCAAATCCGTGCCAGCCTCTGAGGATCGCTTGCTTCAGACAGATTTCAAAGCTGGTCAGCATCTGAAGCCTTTCATCCTGGCATCATGCATGGGAAGAGGACATAAAAAGTGGAACTTATATGGGGCTTTGGAGATCATCATCAGTGCTGTGAGGGTACTTCTACAATCACTGAGGTCAATGGCAAGGCTCCCGCTGCCTTCTTTGGGTGCACAGGCAGGGAGTGTTGAACTGCACCCAGAAACAGGGAGGAAGCACTATTGGAAAGTGGGTAGGAAGTGCAGAGCTCAAGGGCAAGCTGGCACCCACCTGCTTCAGTTGCAGCTACCTGGTGACTGCAAGCAGTACTCTTGAGCGACAGAACTTTTAGGAATTCAGATGTCACTGGGATTATCAAAGCCTAGCTCTCAGTGGTACAAAGGCCTCAATTTGCAGCCTTCTGGGACTAGGAGAAAGTTAATTCACAGAACCATAAAAATTCAAACCTTTTCAAGAGCTGACCATCATTCAGTGATCTTTTTGAATAACAACCCAAGCAGTCAGGATAGACCAGTTGTGTTTTCAAGGCTCTGTTTCTAAAGGTTTTGTTCTGTATTTAACTTTACCTCAGAAAACACCCTTTGCAGCAGACAGGAGCCTTGTGTTATATATAGCAATATGTGATAGGAATAGACAGAGAGGAGCCACAGGGCTGACAACCCTGTAGGAAGGGTCACAGCTTTGCAGTCAGATTTGGGGCTCATCTCACTTGGTGAGAAATCTGGGGTCCATAGCAGCTGAATAGAGGCCAGGAGGCAATCCTTGGAGGGGTGAATTACAAGCTCTGTCTCAGAGAAGGAAGTTTTTTATTTCCCTTTGCCCTCCTGACACTGCTGATCCTGCTGGGGGGCCTTCTTCTACTTCAACCTCTTGTCCCTGCAGGATAAAGGCAACCTTCCTCAAGAAGGCAACCACAGTCTGTGCTGGTCTCTGCAGCAGCCAAGGGGCGAAAGCAACTACAGCTGGGATCAGTTCTGCTTCTGGCATCTGTGTTCAAGCCCAGCTGCTCAGCTGGGGCCTTGCTCCTGCCTCTTGCCAGGCTGGTAACCTAGAGCCAAGCACCCCCCGGTGTGCACATCAGTACTCTCCACCTGCCTCCAGCGTATGACCCTGTCCCAGTTTTGAATTACCCGTGTGAGTCACATTTTTCCTACCTCCCTTTTCCAGCCCTCCCAGCAGTGGCAGCATGGGGCCAAGCGTAAAACCCATCACTATCTGGCTCCAGCCCAGTGAGCACCAGGTTCTGTGAGAGAAGCCGGGGTGCAGACCAAGCAGCTTGGTTATCTCTATGTGAGGTTCAGGTGTTGTGACGTTAAGGGCAAAGNAGGCAGGGGCCGCCCGCCTCTGCTGGGGCCGCAGCGAGCACCGCCCTGCCCGCGCTGCCCGCCCGCGGCTGCTCGGGGAAACAGCTCGCCCTGGGGGGCTGCGCCGGAGACAGATTCCAGCGCTGGGGTCAAATTCCGCAGGCGAGGAAGCTGGAAGTCCTTCAGGACTGGCTAAAGAGGGCAGACTAACAGAGCTGCCTGTCCCCTCGGCAGAGCTGAGTTTCAACCAGCAGAGAGAGTGGTGTTCTGCTCGGTCAGTGGGTTGTGTGAAATGCGTACAACAGTGATAAATTATCACGAGCGCTTTGTAGTGCTCCTTGACCAAACTTAAGTTACTCACGAAGTGATTTCTTAGAATTACTTCTTTGCTCTCTCTTCCCGAACTATTAAATTACAAGTCTGTGATTAATTACTACAGCAAACTTTAAACTGTCACCTAAGAACAAAAGGTCCTTTTGATAGCGGATGTTTACTTTCAGCTGAAAGGGCACATGCTCAAATTTTGTTCGGTGTATCTTACTTGCATTTTAATTCTTCAAGTTGAAAATATCATTTGGCTGCACGGAGAAGCAGAAAGGTGAAAATGCCATTGGATAAAACTCTGATTCTTTCTCACAACTGACACTAACAAATGTCTTCCGGAAGCTAGAGGTCACTGCGCACACAGCCCTACAGCTTTCGGGCATTAGCCTGAATTATTGTGTGGAACTGGAATTCCTAAAGCAAGGTCAGATAGTTTATCCCAAATGTTAGCAAATTCCAAGAATTGATCTAACACAGATGCTTTCACTCCCTCCAGTGGGACGCTCCAGAGGCTGAGAAGGAGTGGCTTAGAACAGGGCTGCTGCTTCCTCAGTGTATCCGAACGGCAATCCCGCTTCAGATGGGCTTTGTGCTTCACCCAGATCCCACTGCAACTGCTGTGACCCTCCCCCAAAGGTATTAAGCCTCGTCTACATAGGTATATAATTTTTTAATACATAGGGCAGCAGGAGACACTAGCTACGCTGTCACCTAAGTGTTTCTGGAAGAGGAAAAAGAGCTATTCAGCATTAAAGATTCAGGAATGTCTGTTGACATATTAAGGAAACAACCTCGGGGGACAGCTGACAAGGCTCCAAGAAGCATTACCAAGGGAACAGTGACGCAAATGTCTTCCATTTTTACAGGCTGGCAGCTCGCCAGGTTCCCTCGCCTGATGGCTGATGTAATGCTAATCCCTATCTGGGTTAGCGCTCGGGTATCAACCACAGCAGCTCACTGTGCTGCAATCAATATAGCACACTTTTTATAGAAGAGCGTATAAAAAAAATTCTGCTCTAATCCACTAGGAATATGTACAGTAGAGTAAGAGAGGGGAAATCTAATGGCTGGCCTGGAGCTCACCCAGCCTGTGCCTTTGCAAGCGTGCACGTGCTCACGCAGGCTTGTACACAAACCCATCTACACCTCAAATAATGGCAAGTCCAGGCGAGGGCCACACATTGAGAAAGGGCTGGCTGTTCATCACGTACAAGAAGAGCCTTCCAATTCCTTTATTAAGTGATGTGTTGGCAGAGGAAAACAAGCAAAATGGGGCTGGAAAATAAAATGGCTTATCAGTCATAGCGTGGAATACAATGGATATTTTTGTTTTGATGACAACATTTTGGAGTTCTGTGAGTACCTGAGGGCTTTATGGGAATTAAAGAAGCCTTACAGCACACTTCTGCGGGGTAGACAGCACTGAGTCACACTGAAGGATGCCCAGGGGGTCACCAGCAGTTGAAACCCACCAGCCCTGCAGTCCGTGTGTAAATTCCTTCCTAGTGCCACCTACACCAGCACCTTAAGACAAGAAAAGAGCAGGAAAGGAGTCCAGGGATCCTGAATTACCGTGCAATTATCTGAGTAGCAATTTGGCTTCCTCATAAAAGAAGACTTTTGAAATCCTGAGTAATTTCCAGTTAATATAGTCCTGGTTTTATACCATCTACCACGGAAAACCTTTCCACTGCTTGACTGCACCTAAAACCACTCTAGAGCACTGGTTGGCTGTGAGCTGATAGTGCAGCTTCCTGCTTCATGGCTCCATTTCCTGTAAGGGATAACCTCCTGTGAGTTTATTTCACACGATCCTGGTGTCATAACTGTGAAAGTACCTAAGGGTGTCCTTGTCTGAGATAAAATTCGAAGATAAAATCCATGTGTAACAAACTAGATGAATTCCAGCCTTATCTCGCACTTAACTAATGTGATGAGGAATTATGCAGGACAATACATTGTTTCCTTCTATTTCCCCTTTATAAGGTAATATTTAAGGGAAAATTTAGGAAAACACTACTTAAAAATAGAAGCTGATATTGCAGTAATATTATTAGTCCTTGGGTTAACTCCTGGCAGATGTGAGAAGAATATTAACCATGTCATTCAGAGTTTCCAAAGAGAGTCAGCTTCACAGAACAGCCCAAGAGCTGGACTGGTATTTTGGGAAAATCCAGTTACATGGCCTATGGAGATTAAAAAGGCAACTCTCAGCCACGTTTTTCCCCAGGCCATGCTCAAAGCAATCTTTCTACAGCAGCTGATGTTGACTGGACTGAGTAGCTGACCTTACCTTTCACTGCAGCAAAAATGAAGGAAATCAATGTCCATGCATGCTAGGCCATACCTACTCAAGCAGCCACATGGCATGAAGCTCCCCTGAGATGCTCACCAGCACCCAGCTGCAACCTCGCTCACATCCATCAGGCGTTCCCTTGTATTTCTGCCTCCCTTTTGTCGGGAGCTGCCAGGGCACAGTGCTGTTTGTGGCCATCCCTCCCTCCTTTGCTCTTAATTCACCACTGACAGGGTCCTGGACACAGCAGCAGTAGCTTCAGGAAGGGCTGGCTGTGGAGTGACGTGGGGGCAGAGGGTTTTCTGGATCCCTCCAGCAGGCAGAAAGGCTCAAGGAGCAAAACAGAGAAGAAGAGTGAGGCAGGAGTTACCAAAAAAAGCAAGGCAGTTGTGGTGAGACAAAAGCAAGAAAAGGGCAGCATTTGGCTTTGTAACTTCTTCCTTCATTTTTCTACGCCTTTGGTCCCCTGAAGCCATGGCCATCTTCCACCCACCCATCCTGCTCAGTGCTCCCTGGCCCCACACTGGCTCCTCTGCCTTTAGTCTTCAAAACAGACTCTAAGAGAAGTGCTAGTCTTACTACAACAGCCTCATAAAACTGACCAGTTGAGAGTGTTAATATAATATAAAATATTTGTGAAGAGGTAAAATGTTTGAACACCAAAGATCTCTGTTCTCCAACAAAGGATTTAGCTGAGGTTGCTCACATGTCAGTATGGGAGGAGAAAGTGTATTTTCCTCTCAAAAAAAAGTAAGAAAGAGGCAAATAGCTCAAGCAAAGATACATTTCAGCACACTTTGGAGCACGTGTCACTGCTCCAATCATGCCCTCCCTTCGCAGCACATACACATGTAACAGGGAGGGAACTATAAGCCCACTGTTCCTCACAGACAAAGATGATCTCATGGAATTTTGATGCAATACCAATGTGAAAGGAAAATCCGGGTTCTTCCTACGCAATCTATAGGACATTGGCACAATTTCTAACATATGTGTTTATATTTTCTTAATATTTAATGAAACGCTTAAGAAAAACATGTTCTAAAAATTTTGATGTAATTACCGTTTGTTGTGCTTGAATTCTGAATGAAGAACAGTCTCCAGGATTTCTTCCACATGCTCATACTACGTTATATTAAAAGCATACTCTCCTCTGACAGACATGTTGTGTGCTTTATAAATACTTTGCACAGTTGGAAACATTGATGTTTAGCACAAATCCAGTGCCAGCAAATCCAGTGCCAGCAAATGCAGCGTGGAGAACCTCCTTTGTAGCAAATGGTCTGCACACTGGTCATGGGAGATGATCTCCAGATCTTGCATGAAGGACCTATTCTATATCTCCATGCAGCTCAGCAGGGCTCCTCAGGGTCCAGCACTGCTGAGTGGAGCACTCCCCTCTCTGGAGGACACAAACCTGAGTGAGAAGACTCCAGACAAGTTAAGGTCTTGTATTACTTTATTTTAAAATACAAGATACGTACCAGTTAGCACCGGTGCCCTGCAAGGTTCACTGCCTTCCCAGCTTCTCTCACATTTATGGTGGGCTCCAGTAGTCTCTGATAATCCAATTAATGTGACTCAGGCATTATCACACAATCTGTCTAACTCTAAACACACAACTTCATTACAGTACTCCTAGAAATACTCAGAGAGCTCCAAAAAGATCATTCTAGTATTTTGTTGTAAAATGTTAATGCAAGGCTGATATTCATAATCTCTAGTGACCAATTAGTAAAACTAGGTGGTTTTCAGGGCAAAATCATTAGACAAAATTCNAAGCACCCCCCGGTGTGCACATCAGTACTCTCCACCTGCCTCCAGCGTATGACCCTGTCCCAGTTTTGAATTACCCTTGTGAGTCACATTTTTCCTACCTCCCTTTTCCAGCCCTCCCAGCAGTGGCAGCATGGGGCCAAGAGTATAACCCATCACTATCTGGCTCCAGCCCAGTGAGCACCAGGTTCTGTGAGAGAAGCCGGGGTGCAGACCAAGCAGCTTGGTTATCTCTATGTGAGGTTCAGGTGTTGTGACGTTAAGGGCAAAGCCAGTTCTGCCGGCACCCTGAGACAGCGGAAGGCTTGGTTGTTCCTCCCTAGGGATGCTGCTTATGGGTACTCCAGGTTCTCCCACTGAACTGAGTCACTCCTGTCTGCCAAGGGCAAGGCTGCCCATGAGAACCGGAGACCAGGGCGGTGGCAGAGTGTAAGGACGAACCGGCACAGGGCTTGGCCGGCAGCGCCGGCTCCCTCGCGGGTGTCTGTGCAAACGCCTCCCCCGAGGGGCTCAGCAGCTTCCCGTGAGGCTGCTGGTGCGGGCTGTCAGGTCGGGGCGCCCGGGAACGCCTCTGGTGCCCGGCCGCGCCGGCCGAGCCGCAGGC
>VZRX01022394.1:0-31580 GCA_013398075.1 Notiomystis cincta | reverse complement strand
CTTTGCATAGCTATGCCTGTTTTGTCATTGTTACTAATCCTTCTCCACTTTCCCAAAGAATGTTGTGGGTGCTGCACAGATGAAGGTCTGCTGGTTGCCCCTTCCCTTGTCCCTCTTGGAAGTGGGGAGGGTTACTGTGGCCAAAAGCATGCAGTAGCAGAGCCAGATCCCCTCTTCCACTTATGTTGGTATGCAGCTTGGAGCCGCGTCAGCTCTTCGGATGAGATGTTCTTTCTGTGGCTGGAAATTGCATCAGAAGTTCATCGGAGAGGACAGCTGAGCCACCAGCCAGCAGTGCCTGGTAGGGTGCTTTTGCACTCCCTTCCTGAGCTTTACCCAGGTAGTTCCCTGCTGCACTGCCAGCTGACCACAGGAAGGCCAGCCATGCACAGCCCGGGTGCCACAGCTGGTCACTGGGCATGTAGAAATAGGGCACAATGTGCTTGTAAAGTTGCTGTGATGGATCCCCTCTGCTCATTGCCAGCCTTCCCACTAAATTCTCTCTTCACAGTGAAAAAGTCTAGAAACTACCCGGACTAACTCCTTCCCAAGGGTACAATCACTAAGTCAACAGAGTTGCAATATAAATGCATGTGTCCCATTGTTAAGGGTGGGAGAGGCAGAACTGACACGGGTTTGTCAGGAACACCCACAAAGATCCCTAGACACAGAGCAACAAAGTTTAAAGATCCAAAGGCCAGTGTCTTGCAACAGCGGCAGCCAAGCACAGTCAAGCTACAAATGAACATTTGCTTTTCTGCTTCATATCCTCCCCAGTTCTTTCCTTAAGAAACGCGGAGGATTAATAATTTTGGCCCCAGAGCCTGAGTTCACACAAACACATATGAAACCCGCAAACAATACCCCCATTAAATGCATCGAGAAGCTCAGAGACTGGAACAACTCACCTCCAAGAGCTTCACCCAAGTCCCACAGGAAGGCTACAGTGGAGCCAGAAATAGAGCCCAGACCTCCTGACTCCAAGCCCTGGGCCCTAACAAAAACACCAGCTTCCCTCCACCAACCCTCTCTTCATACACTACATTGACCAGACTGGAAAAGGCATTCAAAATAAATAAAACCTGCTTCTCACGCCAAGTTTTAAAAAACATTTTCTTGTCATGGCTGGTTGTTTTTCTCCTGCTAGACATTAGGCAGTCTCCACGAGTGAGACAGCTCTCCTTTCTTCTCCAGGAAACACAGTTGTCTCCCACATGTTGCACTCAATGTAGCTCAAAGAAATGTTTTAGGAAATTCCCCCTAATTCGGTGAAATTGTTAGCTTGGCAGTGGCATGCTGGAAACAGGACTGAAAGATTGCCTTGGAGCTTTTTTTTTTCTTTTTTCCTTTTTAAAGTGTACAGGAGAGCTCAGGCTTCAGACGGGCTGCTGAGGAAGACAGAAACTCATGTTACATAGGAAGGATTTGGCAGGCCTGAACACAGAAATTTCCAGAAGTGTTTGCGTGGCAACAGCTCTGTGCCAATCCACATTTTTTAGCTATTCTGGCTGCATGCCCAGCCGAAAAGAAAGTCTTGTATCTCCACGCAGTTCACTGGCTTCCCTGAGGAGTTTCCATACTGCATGGCAACATTGGATAATCTCATTTGCGCGCCAGAAAAACTCCTGCTACTTACACTGTTACTAAATACCAGATGTGCTTAATAAAGAGTAAGTGGAGCCAAACCTAGGGTAATCACATAACCTATCATTAACATTTTCTAAAAACAAAAAAATGCCATTGGAACAGCAGATTACTGTTTTGCTTTGTTTGCTTTACGCCCTGTTACGGGAACCCCTGGGGTGCTGGGAAGGGAGCACGGCAGGAGCAGACAGCTCTGGCACGGCCGATGACATTGTTTACAATCACACCCCTGCACATCTGAAACATGTGTGAGAAAGTAAAGGCTAAGCAGATTTCACTGTGCTGGAGAGGGAGGGGAGGATTGCAACAGGAAGTCTACGCCACCAAGAAAGTGCTGGAGTCTCGTGTTTCTTCATTCCGGGGAGGTGGCCGGGGAGGGGGGATGCAGCAAGGGCAGTGTGAGTTTGGTCTTTCACGATATGCACATCCCCAGGTCCCTGGTGCATGGGAATACAGGAGTGGGCCTTGTTCCTTGAAATTTAATGACGGCCCAAATCCTCCAAGCCCACTTAAAATACATTTTTGTGTGAGTCAGGGGGCCAGTCACCACACAAAATGTGTGTGCACATTTATTATGGATTTAAATGGATGTTGCACATGTGCATATCTGATGCTGACCAGACCCTTGAGGGAAATAGCTAAATCTCAGCGATGGCGAGTGAATTCTGCTGTGACAGGCTGTTAAGAGGAGGGATACAGATGCACAGTGATATCTGGAGCCCCGTGTGCCCTGGACAGTGGAGGTACACAGAGCAGGGAGTCACCCAGGTGTGAGAGGGGCAATCCCTCCCCGAAATGAGACATGGGTGAAAATTCTTGCTTCTCCCATAGCTCTCTCTACAATTGAAAGAGGAGAATGGACTTAAACAACTAGAAAAAGAGCTTTTTTCTTTATTTCAGTGTCCACTAAATGGAACAGAAGCCTGGCAAACGCATGCTAACCAGGTCCTTGCAAGGCCACCCTTCACAGGTGTGCTTGCTCCGGCTGTGTGGAAAGCAAGGTAAGGGATGGGAACAGGGACAAGTCCAGACCTTGCCTGTTTTGTAAGCGAAGGCAAAGGCTGGGAGCGGGAGCGGTGAGTCACTCTCCTCACATAACAGCCCAGAGCAGTGCCACTGCTCTAGGCCCTCAAGGTAAACTCTGACCCAAGCTAGTAGGAGGTGCAGCTATGCAAAGCTGGGATATCTGATGCCAGGAGCTGTGCCAAGGGCACGGGGTGAGGAGGTCACAGTAAAGCAAGGTAAGGGATGGGAACAGGGACAAGTCCAGACCTTGCCTGTTTTGTAAGCGAAGGCAAAGGCTGGGAGCGGGAGCGGTGAGTCACTCTCCTCACATAACAGCCCAGAGCAGTGCCACTGCTCTAGGCCCTCAAGGTAAACTCTGACCCAAGCTAGTAGGAGGTGCAGCTATGCAAAGCTGGGATATCTGATGCCAGGAGCTGTGCCAAGGGCACGGGGTGAGGAGGTCACAGTAGGTGTCAGCCTGTCACAGCCCAGTGCTCACATGGTGTGACTGAACCCCAGCGTTTTCCAAAGCCTGGATACAAGGAGAGAAAAGCCAGCAGGCCAGGGAAACACAATGGTTTGATGCTGCAAGCCCCCTGCTTGTGTTGTCCCTGCTTGGTTCATCGCACCCCCTGTGCAAGGTCGTGCCCACTCTCCATGCTTCCCCACGAATCCAGCAGCACTGCTCCCAAAGGCTGTGCAGTGTGTCAGCGAGTAGCACAGCCGCCTGTGCTGCCCCCAGGCCAAACAGATGGGGCAATCCTGCTTCCCAGCCTGGGAGCCACCTGCACAGTGGTAGTGATGGAGCAGCTGGCCTTGCTCGGGCCGGGCTTTTGCCTGATGTAGGTATTGCTTGGCTGGCCCTTAGCCAGAGGCTCAGGGCAGCAGATGACTCAGGGCACCAAATAGCCACGTCCCCACCAGTTATTCTGTCTGCACCGCAGCCCTGGAGAGCTGGCCTTGCTGCTGCCACCCCTCAGAGGTCAGGCTGAGGAGGATGTGGTTAGCTGTTGAGGGGGTGAAACTCTAGGACACTTGGTTCCTGCCACACATCTCCCCATTCCAGCTCCACCCTTCCCCTTGTGCCATGGCCAGAGTGGTCCCAGCTGCTCAGCCTCCAGATGGAAAGACTTGCTTCCACCTGTGCTACTGAGGAGCCCCAAAACATCCTGCAGTATTCCAGTCTTGCTGCTGGCACCTTTCCTGTCTTCATCACCATAGTGTCTTGGGCACTTCTGGAGCGCTGAGGGAGCAGTCTGTTAATTGGCAGCCAGAACAGGAAGAAGAGGCCTCCTTCACCCACAGGTGCAGGCACAGAGTGACCAGCTTTCCCAAACTAAAAACCTGGGACAGCAGTGATGTAGCCAGCAGCTCACTCCCTTGGTCTGCCCACTCCCTGTCAAACAGAAGACTTTGTGTCAGGACAGCTGCTGGTTCAGGGAAGCCTCACCCCACCAGCTATGGGTGGTGTGCAAGAGAGCCAGGAGAAAATTAGGTAGCTGCTGCCCAATGCTGTATCACTGTTTCCACTTCAAGGTTTAAGGATCTGATAAAGTCAGGAAACAGCAAAGAAGAACAGCTAATCAGCTCCATAAAGCCACTCCTTCCTTCCCCTCACTGCTGCCAGGGTCTCCCCGCCTTTGCACACCTTGCCAGATGCCTCCAGCTAGCCACTTCCCTCTCCCCAGGAGGCTGAGGGAATACTCAGGCAAAGCTCCTTGACTGTGAGGATCCAGGCACCTCCACACACCCCACCAGGTCTGTCCCCTTGCTCGCTGCACTGCATAGGCCACTCCAGGTTGTAGACAAACTGGCAACATGTTTTCCTACAGCTGCTTCCAGGAGTCCAGTAACGGCACTGCTCTTTGGTGGCTGGTTTGACTGTTGTGCTGTGAAGGGGTACCCATCAGACAGCCCTGGAAATGAACACCTAACCCCATTCCTAGCTGGCAGCAGGAAGGAAAGGCTCCTGCCAAGCAGTCACAAGGCATGCCACAAACGGCTTGCTTCAGGGCAGTTTCACTGCCCTGCCAGGTAACAAAGTCCATTGCCAGTAGGAGATTTCAGCCTGCAAAGTGGAGCTCACGAGCTTTATGGTGTTGGGATGCACGTGCAGCTTCTATTGTCTGCTGTGGCCAAGCTGAACTGGAGCAACACTTGGCAAGGCAGCACTCAGGTCTGAACTGTGGGGCCGTCCTTGACCTGAAGAGCTATCTCCAGAGAGACAATAAAGGCAATAAAAGGAACAAGGAAGCAGAAGGAACATAAAAAGGATTTGTAAAAATGACAGTAGTGGCATGATCGGTGTGAAAAGAGATGGGGTTTAAGATCTTAATTGGGAAAGAGCTAAGGAGGAGGCATTAGAAGGACAAGAGCAGGAAAGAGTAGGGAAGGCAGATGAGACTGAGAGGAAGGCAAAGGAGAAAGGGAAGGAAACTCTGGCAGGTCCTATCACACCTTCTTCTGTTCCCCAGCAGGCAAGATATAGGGAAAGGCACATGAAACATCACATGCAGTAAAGAGACAGAGGTGACTGCTTCATCCTTCATTTCTTACACCAGTAAGCCGAAGCTGACCCTGTCTCTTCCCATGTCACGGGGCTGCTGTGTCTGTTAAAACAACCTCTCCCAGCTCCCATCAATCACAGCCAAAGTTGGACAAGTGGGCAACACAATGTCAGGGAACAACCACAATGTAATGCACACAGGAAAGATCTGTTAGAGCTCTCCAACACATTGACAGGTTTTATCTTATCTGTTGCCAGGAGGGACAAAGAGCTGGAGGGACAGTGAAGGTCAATCAGCTACTTAGGAGAGCCCAGAACAAGGGACTAACTGATTACATTGAAGGACATCACATTTGCAATTAAGGCAGAGCTCCAAAAGTGTGGGGAAAGCAAGCTGTTTCTCTTCCCTAGTCCAGTGTAAGAAAGACTCCCCAACTACCAGAACCAGCAACTGTGTGGAACTGTCATTCCCCTTCCTACATGCCCACCAGGTTCTGAATGAGGGAGGATGAGCAATAAGCCTGTGGGTATTTACAAGAAAAAGACTTAGCACAGAGTGCTTCTGGGCACGGCTCTATTGCCAGTAAAAAGCATGATGAAAAGCATACTTTCTTTGATGAAGCCTCATTCAAGTGGTTTATGGGTAAAGGTGAATCTAGTATATATCATATTCGTCTGATGGCAAACAGAGTGCACTTGTGAAATCCATCTGACTCGATATTCTGAGAAAATCTTCATGAAACATCTGTGAGCTTTGAATCATTCCACTGTTGTCAGGGTTTCAGCTGGAAATTGTTCTGGATGCAAAGGAATGGCAGGTCACTAATGGCTTATTTCTTATTAAATCCTTTGGGTTTAGGAACTTAGAGGCTATGTAGATACTTCTCTCATTTACAGCATCACATGAAGCAAAATACTAGACGAAGAAATAACCAAAGCTACTTGCTTTTTGCTTGAGAAGTAAAGACACGTGTTATTGCTATGTTAAAAAAATGTGTGAATATATGTGAGAAGTGCTTTTGACCGTCTTTAAGAGAATTGCTCTGCCACTGATCCGTATTAGCAGACCTTGAAATGCAGCTGCTGTGGGCCAAAGAGAAAGGTATGTACCAGAAAGGTTATGTCACAGAGAGAGACTCAGTATATCTGACTTAGCCACCCAATTCTGTTGCTGACGTCCTATCGTTTTATCCATCTTTCTTGGTTTAGCACAGCAATTTCAGGGCATCAAAACAAATTGATTGCTTGTGGGTTTAGAGTTAGGTCCTCTGCTGGGATGGCCCTTAAATCCTCTCTTCAGAAATGGCAAGCACAAGATGCCCTTCCTGACGGCTTCAGCCTGAAAAGAGCAGTTTCATGCTCCAGGGAACTGCTGAAAAGATACCAAGGCTGTATCCGCTGGACACCCTCTCTGTCACCTCTGCTCAGGAGCAAAGCTTTGCGAGTTATCTCCCAGCTTTCACCGGAGGGGGAAAAAGTAATCACAGCTTTCCTGATTTAGTCCCCCCCTCAGTGGACTTTCATCTGCATAGGGCCACATGACAGTGTCCCTGCTATCCCAGCCTGCTGTCAATTCAGCCTTCTCTCACTTCATTTTCTTGGCTGCTAAATGATGCTGAAGTCACAGTCAGAACATCAGTTGCACTGAAACGGGGGACTAATACACTGAAATGAGAACCTCCATGGAAACACCTCCCAAAATAATGAAAGGTGTGATGTAAACCTGGCTTAGGTGTGTTTGAGTGTTGTGTCTGTGTGTCACATAACTGTGATATTGGCCTACAGCCAGTGGTGGGAAACTTGCCAGTGCAAGCTACACTAGATCAGGTCCAGACCCCCCCCCCCAGACCCCTCCCATCCCTCCAGGTGCAGGTTAAAGCTCTTCATCTCTGCTGCATCCCAGGCAGTTCTTGTCTTTTCCCTTGCACACATGACCTTTAAGACAACCAGAAACAAGCAGGGAGATGCCCCAGCCATTGCTCTTGTCCCCCAGCTCTCTGTCTCAGCCACACTCGCCACTCTACACTCAAAGAATTGAGGTCTGATCGCGGTGGGCATTTTGGGGGTAATGTGTTAAAAAAGCTGCTCCACCATTCTCACCTGGAGCTTCCCCTTGCCCCCTTCCTTACCTGCACATAGGACTCTGCTGACTGTGACTCCCTGGGAGAGGGCTGCTAGTGCCAGAGGTGACAGCAGACACAAGTCCTCAGCTACCCATGTCCCTTCAGCGTCCTGCTTCATCTCATCAGTGGGGCTCCTCCTCCCTTCCCCACACTTCTGCCACGGTCTCTCAGCTATAACGCTGCTAGAAAAAATTTTGTCCAGGCACCATTGAGAAAAGCTCCTCACAGCTTTCCAGAATATTAATGGTAAGTGGCAATTCTGCAAGACTTGGCCCAGGTGTAGGCAGCTGTCCTCAACTAACCACATGGCTATGGCTGAAGCCCAAACAGGGAGCAAAATACCTGACAACGAGCAAGCTGATGGAGGAACAGCAAGAGACCACCCAAACCCTCGATTCTTAACATGCAAGGATCATGACCTTGGGGGAAAGGAAGAAGTGATTTTCCAGTGTTACTGAGAGGAATGGAGGCAGACAGCTACTGGGATCTCCCAATATCACACAAAAAATTCATTATGTGATCAGAATTAAATGCAGATTTACTAATTCCCAGACCATGGCAGCCACTGTACCTGTTCCTGCCCAGTACAAGGCCATCAGGCTTCATTCAGCCTTTTGAAATGATAGCTACCTATTTATAGATGCTGTCTACATTACTCCAAGGAGCAGCATCTTTCTATATTTTACAAACCCACTCCAAGTTTCCTTCAGTACCCTGCCAACAGAGGGTGAATTTCTGAGAGGAGTCTTCCCTCCTTTTTCCCAGAACAGAGAACATCTGGTACGACTGAGATATCATCTTGTGGCATTGGTTGACTTCTCTTTTTTTAACAAGTTTCTGTGTAACAACTTCATGATGTTTTTCCTGGGAGGACAACTGTCTCATCTAAAACCTTGTCTCACATATTCCTTTATGGAAGATGTTTTATGCTAAGGTTCTTGAAAGTGCAGCTCCTAGCTCACAGGGTCATGCCCATCCTTTTGTGCTCTGTCCCCACCTTTCTGTGTTAAATTCCTCCCAAATGTCTCTCCGATGCTTAACCTGCAGGTCCCCCTATTCAACAAACCAAAGCAAAATGCTGGTTTGAATAAGCTCAGGATACATTGATGTCATTTCTGAATATTAGCAGGCCACATGATACTACCAACTTTATTTGATCCCATTTGCTGAAGCAGCCTGAATTTCTCAGGGGCAGGTTTTTTTAATCCTGGTTCATTATTGTTCAAACCCATCAAGTAAATGGCTGTGGAGCGGAAGCCTGAATGGGCTTGTTTAATAGGAAAAGTCATTCATCTGCAGCATAGCAGCTCTGCAGCAAAGCTATCTTCCCTCTTCTGCTTCTTTCTGGGTCTGCATCGGCAGCAGTGATGTTAAACCCCGGCAGGGAAATGCTGGGGAGAGCAGATCTCTGCCTTCACACTAACTGCTTTTGTTCACTGCAAGAAATCCCTTCCAAAGTAAACAGCCTGATTGTTTCTGTGGGTCAGCTGCCTATTCTAAATTTATTTCTCACATATCACTTGGTACTGCTGAGGACACTGGCCCCATGGCAAGCCGTGCTCTTTATCTGAGGCAGCAACCCACTCAGGTCCCAAATTGTAACCTTGGGATCTGTTGATGCTACATTTGCAGCTCCCTACAGGTCTTATCACTGCTGCTATGGAAAGCCAAGATAGGCTGTGGAACCGTGGACCTGCCAGCTTTGGAAAATTAGCCCTAAGGTGTTGGGATGGGCATGACCCTGTGAGCTAGGAGCTGCACTGATCTTCTTTACCCTCCTGACTTGCACCATGTTTGAATTAAGAATCAGACCCTGAAATGGCCTGAACTGGTGCATGGAAATTCAGTGGAGCCCTGCCAGGTAATGGCAGATGAAGTTCTGGCACTCAAACCTATATTTTTATACATAAAACTTGCTATTTTTTCCCGGCCTTTGGCTTCGCAGCAATGCCAGGAAAGTGCCCTGGCTGCGTTTCCCCTGTGAAAGCACAAATGTAAGATCTTGTTGCTGGTCACTTGCACCAAAGACGTGTTCAAGGCAGAAAGCTGCTAGTGTTGGTCACGGTGCCATTTCTGCACCGGGCAAAGTGTGTGGGACCCCGGCCTGTCCCCTGCTCCCTGCCTGCTAAAACCCAACTGAAACTCATTACATACCAGGAATACCAGCATCCCCACAAAGCCTGTGCTGGGTGGAGGAGGAGGCTCTCCCTCTCTCCCTTTTTTCCTTTCTGCCCAGCTTGGCTAGTTCTTTGGCAGAGCCCCAGGACTTGGGAGGGGGGAGCAGAGGGGGGCTTGGGAGGGCAGCAACTTCCCGAGCTTACCCACAGTCTCATTTTGATCTGCAGTACTGCCTGCTCATTTCCACTTCACAGATGCTGCTGAGCTCTGCCACGGAGAGACAAATCCCAGAAGGGGAAGGGAGCGTGGTGGGGAGGGAAGAGATGAAAGCAGAAAAGAGCTGCATTTATTAAGCTGTTTTTCTTTCAGTGAAAAGAAGCATTTATCAGTGATTTCATATGTCATGTGAGATGTGGCTCCCTGCCAATTTCTAAGGATGCAAACAAGGCGCTGACATCATACACTAAATATAGAGCAGCTCTTGCTTTAGGTGAATAAATAATGCAGATGCAAAAGCCCAGGTTTTCAGTTACACATTCATTACCATCCGTCTGTCAGGTTCTCATCATCAGGAGAAAAACGTCCGACTCCAGCAAGGAGTGACAGGTGAAGAATGCGAAACAACTGCAGACAATAGGTGATTAAGCAGAATTTCCTTGTTCCCTGCCTTTTTTTCCTTACAGCTACATTTCATTTCAGCAGTAATCCATGGTGCAGCTTTTCTAGCACAGCTCTGCTGCCTCCCTCCCTTTCCCTTCCAGACAAGCTGGAGTGACAAGCCTGGGTGGGGAGAGCCTGAACAATGAACACGGCCAAAATGTGGAAACTTCCCTAGGCACTTAGCAGGGGAAAAAAAGCAGAAAAGAGAAAATGGAAAAAAAAAAACCTCTGATCAGACTGTGCAAGCAGTAAAGCAGCAGCATCCCGCAACAAAGCAGTTTTCCATGCCCTGTCAGAGAGAGGTTTTAATTATGGTCTTCCAATGCTAATCATTCTTGACTCCTCTATTGGGTTGTTTTTGTTTTTAAGGCACCCATTTTAACAATCACACAAGCAAACCTGTAACTGGTTCCATGGCATATTATTTTAGCTCTCAGAAAGCCCTTCAGGAAGGATTACAATTGGTAATAAAGCTGAATCGATAACTTTCTCCCTTCTCCTCCTTTAGATCAAAGGCCCTGAGCAGGAGGAAGCATCCCCAAGCCATCCTTTCTGGGGGAGAACAGAGACAGGAGAGCGGGAAACAAGAAGACAATGCGCCATCAAAGCTGCCGCAAGGTGTTGGATCAATGACAACATCTGCATGAGGGTCTGGGCTACAATAGAAGCTGTTACCATGGAAACAGGTGCAAAAGCATCAGGCGGGAAGAAGCAGGGGATGATGAAAGGTGAGAAAGAGGGAGAGAGTATTTTTAGCTCCCTTAGGAGGAACGCTATACAATGACATCACTCTTTCTCATTATTTGCACCCGTGCTGTACAACACATCGTGGCACCTGCCCCAGACTGCTGAACGGGAAAATGTTATTATGGATGTGAATTATAAATACTGCAGTGAAACTTGAGCTTGGGAGTTATTAGACATCACTATTCTGTAATAAAGGAGAGCATTTAATACATTGTGCTGTAGAGATGCACTGTACAGCGTAAGACACATCATGTCTAGAATTTTAATATTCTCAGAAAGTAATTATGACTCATCCTTTTATTGTTATTAAGAAGCAGAGTGAAAATAATTTTACACATTTGATATCCCACACATCAACAAGCCTTTTGCACTGGAGAAACATGGCCTAATTTTCCAGAGCTCTGTGTGCCAACATGTTCTGAGTGAATGTGGCAGTAGTCATAGGTGCTCAGCACTGCCAAAAATCCAGCCATCTGTGTCACATGTGAATGAAGCCTCATTAATCTCAAAAATACAAAGTGTACGTTTCACTGCCTGTGTTCAGCTCCTTTAGAAGGGCCAGACCCCTTTTGCACTTAAGGACCAGTAGATAACCATAACATCTGCTGAAGCCCTGATTCCAGGCAGGGAAAAAATTCTGGCTGTCAGACATCGCTCCTGGCTGCCAAACAGTGGGGAAAACCTCCAGCCTGGGGAGCTGAAACAAGCTGGGGCTCATCTGCCTTGCGCCAAGAGGTGGGTGCCCGGAGCTTACCACACCAGAGGGGCTGGGACCGCTACCACTGTCATGCTGCTCACAGTGGAGTCGGAAGGCTAAACCCAGAGGAATGTGTCTTTACTGGGACTGCAGAACCCTGAGCGCACTCCCAGCCCCGAACAACTACCGATAAATGCCGCGCTCGGGCAGGGCGCGTCGGGGGCACCGGGGCCTGCCACTGGAGGTAGGCAGGCACTGAAATCCCAACCCAGCGGTGCTGCCAGCACGGCGGCCCGTGAGTGACAGGGCTCGGCCAAGCTTTTGCCCTGTGCACGGCGGAGCACGTGGGCACGCAGCCATTTGTTGTCGCAGTCCGGCCTTGGCCTGCGTCAGCAGGCCGGAGCGGCAGAGCGCGCCCGGGCCGCGCCAGCCGCTGCTGCCAAGGGTGTGGGGCAGGCGGCGGAGCGCGGCCTGGCTGCCAGGAGCCAGCCGGGCTGATGTCATGCTGTAGCCCTCCTCCCTGGGGAGCTAAATATACCCTCCCTGCGCCCCACCGCCTGTCCCAGGAGCAGGGCGGGCGGGGGGCTGCAGCGAGAGGCCGGGGGCACAGCTGAAGCCCGGCCTCGCCTGCCCTGCCATAAAAGGCACTGGCGCACAACCCAGCCAACTGGGGAAACAGAGCAAGAAATAGCACAGGGACCACGGGGGATGACGAGGAACGCGAGCGAGCCAGGGAGTTACCACCGGGCGGCAGGCAGAGGGGGCTTACGGCAAGGACACCGGGTAGCAAACCCTGGTTTTCTTTTTCGCTTGTTTTATTTCACTGCGCGATCACGATGCGCACTCTTCTCTCTCTGTTTGAGCTGTCTTCCTACCAGAAGATCTGATTCTTTAAATACATAATAAATAGTGAAATGTGCTGACGTGTGTGTGCTACTTCTGATCCATCTTCAGGGGGAGAAGATGAAGGTTACCCAACACAGCACAGCTCAGGCTGCTGAAGGTCCCATAGGGCACATCTACAAGGAAGGGTAGAAAAGGTGAGTGAATTTAGCTGAACCTGAAATTACAACACCTGAAAACATTCTCTTTCCTGGTCTAAACGCAGCCTTCTTGCTGCAACATCCCTGAGTATATTGTACCTAATCCTCACGATGATTAACCAGACCATGCCTGAAACAGCAGCCTTTTTTATTCTATCACTGGGGCTAACTCGGACTATTCTACACATCAACTTCACTCAGCTTGACCTCACCCCTCTTTCCTAGTTAAGCTAATGCCCAGCACAATGCTGAATCGCTTCTGCTTTCTTCCTGGCACCTCTTTTTTGGCACTTCTCATTTTATTTTTGAGGAAGGAGGTTACTGTTCTACATCTTACAGTATTACTGTTGGATATAGATGAAACAATATTTCATGTGACTTATCATTTAATTTGTCTTATATGTTAGCTTTGGCACTGCCAGCATTGTAGTCATGCCAGTAGAGAAACTTTGATCTGAATAAGTGTAAAACTCAGCGAGGCTTGATGTAGGATTGTAGAAAATAATTTAAAAGATGAAAAATCTGGCCTGTGCTTTTGGGGATACAAGTGCTGTTGGTACCCTAAATATCACATTTTATAGGAGGCATGACCTCTCTGCTAAAATCAAGTACCATTTTAGGACAACATAAGGAGTCACTCTGGGCACGTGTGGAATTCACCAGACACATTTTGGGCACTACCCCAATCTGAATCACTGCAGTCGTGGACATGTATGGCTCAAGAGAGACATCCAGCTCCTCTTCCCCTCCCCTTCCCTCTCTTTCCAGCTGATATCCCTGACTGATATGTGTTTAACCTTTTTAAAATACCTTTGGTGACAGGAACAGCCCTCACCAGGGCTCACCTCACTTGGTGGTTACAGCATGTTTTTCTCTAGCTGTAATCCAGCTCACTCTGACTGAGAAAGAGCTCAGCTTCTCTGCCTACCTGAAGACTAGTTGGTCTAATGACAATCCTCAGATATTTGACATCTGCCCTTGTCCTCCAGTCTTCCATCCTGAACAAACCAGTTCTGTCCATCTCTTCATGTAAACCAGGTCTTCCAGGCTACCACCATGCCCCTCTCAGTTCCATGCTCACCTGCATCATCCCTGGATCAGCAGGACGCTGTTCTCTGCCTGGCTCTGTCTTGTTGAGGGATAAATGGTGATTTCCCCAAACCCACATCTAGAATGACCTCTGGCACCTCCTGCTTGGCCCTTTCCCCATTCCAGACCTCTGTCTTCTGCCTTGCCACTCACCCAACCCCCCCTGCTCTGCAGCTGCCAGCCTGGCCTTCCCCACAGCATCATTCTGTGAGTCCTCCTTCTAAGTGTGTGCTGAGCACTCCCCTGTATTGAATTTCACTTTATTGATCTCACACCGTTTCTCCCATTTGCCAAGACCACTTTGACTTCCAGCCCTACAAAGTGCTTGCAAATTGTGCTTCCCCACCTGGAGGAACGCACAGATTTTAAAGTGTACTTTCTCTTCCATTACGCTCCTCATTAACAATATAAATAATAGCAGCACCATCCAGCACTGTCTGCCTGCTTGCTGCTCTCCCTTCCCTTCGACCTCTCTAGGTACCAGGGCAGTGAGCACACTTGCCCATGAGACAGAAAAGACACGGCCTTGCCACCTGGGTGGCACCTGGGTAACAGCAGTGCCTTGAAAACTGGGGGAAATGCACATTGTCCCATGCTCAGCCTCTCCTTGCTGCCAGCATCAGGCATTAGGGCCTCATGTCTGACTTAAACTCGCCTCCACCCTCAGTCCAAAGCTGCTCCCATGTGCAGTGTGCACGCCTGGGGGTGTTGAACCACAGGTTGTAGCTAGAAGACAACAGGGGGTTGGTTTGGCTCGGCAGGACTGCTGAAGGTCGGGCTACTAGAAGTGTTTACTGAGCGAGTTTGAGCAGCTTCAGCTCATGCTTGCCAGGGACCCAGCTGAACAATTAAAGGAAATATCAGCTCAGTCGCAGGTTGCAGCACACTCATAGCCCTGCCTTCAATGAATAAAATAAATCATTCACACTGATTCTCTAATCAGCCCAATCCTCAGAGGTGTAAATTATGCTGGCAGGTGTATAATCAGAGAAGTTTCCAAATTAACCTAAAAAACCCCAAAGAACCCTCTGAGTCTCTCAGCATTGGCTGAGCTGAGCAAAGGCTGTCTAAAACAAGTGCAGCACAGAACTGGGTGGCAGCAACTGTGCCTTGAAAAACCTGATGGAAAAACAACCATCTTGGAACCTAGAGCTTTGGTTCAAAAGGATGATGCTCCAGCTAGGGCTGTCCTTTCCTCACTGACCCTGCCCAGATGCTCAGGGCATGCCTTTTTTGCATGGAAATCCCATCAGGATCCTACACCTCTGCAGGAGCATCATAGGAAAGGTCCTAATCCTTTCAGCCAGCAGACCTGTAGGCAGGAAATACACCACAGCACATGGCTAGGAATAAAACACAGAGTGCAGGGGTATGGCCATCAGCTGGTGTCACCCTCTGCTAAACACACCCCTGACAGCAGCCTCAGCCTGGCTCTTGGCAGGAAGGGGACATCAGCTTGACAGCCTCAGCTTGGTTTTGTCCTCTCACTGCTTCTCTGCGAGGAAACACCCGTGTTCCTTGAAGAAGTGAAGGTGGCTGCCATGTGACAACACCCAGCAGATGTTGTTCACCCACTGACCCAAGTCTGCAAAGGAATTTGGAACCACTTTATTTATTCTCTGTAGCGATGTGGGTTGAAATAATTCACTGGTGTGGACTGAGTAACAAAAAAGAGATGCTAGGATTCTAAATGCAGCATTTGGAGCTGTTAGAGGAAAGCAGTGAAACAAAGAAGCAAAATCTGAGTTAAAAGCATATTTTTTGCTCAACCTGGGGGGACGAAGTGTTTGGATGGGGCCCAGCCTGCTGCTTTATGTAGCCACTGTTTTATTGTGTAAAATAAAAATAAAATGGATTCCAGCAAATAATGGTAAATATTTGATGATATAATTATGTCTTATTAATGCAATGTTCTTTCTTTTGCAAATTAAATTTTCACAAGAATTCATCACCCATTTAATTTTTATTATTTAGGCCATGAGTATGTCACAGTTGTTTGTTATGTACTTTCATAACCATTTGATTAATATTAAATGTTTAAAATAAAAACTCCATTTATATTTTAGTTATAATGGCCCTATGAAAATATTACAAATACAAGTTGGTATTTATGGCCCACATTAGCTCTTAATACTACTTTTGATATTTTTATTGCTGTGCAGGACGTGCACAGTTCATTACATATGAAAAATAGTTTAATTTTCAGGAGCTTTGTAATGATCCGTAAACTGAAGAATTTTCCTTGCCATGCCACAGAAACCCTCTGAGCACTCCTGATTGCACCTCTTTTATCCTGAAGAAGGCAGACCCGAGGAAGGGACAAATCTACCCTATTTATATGTATGGCTGTAACAGAGGATCTCTTAAAAGACATGGATGCAGGAGATATGAGGTTTGGAAATCCTGAATACACAGCTCCTCTTCATCCAAATGTACAGATATGGACTATGACTGGGCAGGAACTGGGGGAGAGCTTTAACCATGAGGAGTTATCTCTTAGGTTTGCAAGGCATCTGTCATACCTGTTGGATGTGGTAATAAACTGAACCCTGTCTGTTTGACAGCTACCACGCACAAAAAAGCTCCTTCTGGCCACTTAGAGCGGGTGGCTGCTGTGTGTATCAGGCTCCAAAGATGCCCAGGAGCAGGCTCCTTGCAGCATCAGAAGCAGCATTAGGTTTTCTGCTCCAGTAGCTGAGGCAATTTCAAGTGCATCAGCTTTTTTTTTTTTTTTTTATTTTACAGTACTACAGAGAAGTGCTGTTGGCTTCTAAAATAAACATCCCTACCCCCAAAAAAAGGACCAAAAAATCCTCCCCAGCATTCTCCCTGCTCTCTGCCAATTCACTGGGAATCAAGCAATCTTATGCAATATTTTCAAAAGGATAAAAAGCACCACAGTCATTAGTGTGTCTGCATCAGATGTTAGACCTAAACCTAAGAAGGCCTTACTTTCCTTTATCTACTCCAGGCTGGTGCTCTGTCAGCTTTGACAACATCCTTAAGGACTTAAGTGTCACTGTATCTCCTGCCAGTCCCAGGCTCCTCCTACAGAGCATCTTCTTCCCAGCTCCACTTATGCTGGATTTCACCTACATGGTCATCAATTACCGGGGTGGGGCTGGTGGCCACAACCTGGCTAGCAGGGCACCTGGAAGGAGCTCTGTGTCCCCTCACCCCTGACACTGCTCTCCACTCACTGGGCTGCTGTTCATGTTTAGTGCAAAGCACTCCATGTTTCTCAGCCACCATCATAAAACAGGTTTGAGGGTGTCAAAGTGGGAGACTTGATTAATTTGGACAGCTGCCGTGGAAAATAGAAGGCTGTTTGGCCCCTGAGTCCCATCGTGCATCTTTGCTAAATTGAAGGGAAGCCTTTCTCCCTGCAAAACTTGTGCTTTCCTTTAGTTGTTGGGTTTTGGGATCTTTGGAAAGAAACACAGCTCTGGTATAGAACCATTGGCAAGAGCCTGGGACAACAACCAAATTGCACTGTTAAAAATGCTCAGTCCTTTGAACGAACTGAAAAGATTTTTCCTTACATAGTAGGGGAAAAGCTGCAGCTGCATTATCAGCTTCAGTGAGGGCTAGACTGTCCACAAGCACAACATACAAAGACAGGGGCAGGAGGAATGAAGCCCATGGAGTCCCTTTGCCCTGTTTCATTCCCAAACTGCAGAGCCCAGCTGTTTCCGGAGGTGCTTCCATGCTGGGCTCTGCAGCAGCCAGGGCCATTGGGCTGCCTCCTGTGAGCTTTGTTTGTTTCTGGAAACTGAAATGCCTCAGCTTCCAAATCATGACAGGAGATGATGCTTTACTTAGGGTTGAAATTTGAGCCAAAATCTATTCCTGGCAATGACTTGAAGGTCATGCACCAGTAAAGAGTTCCTACCCCAACGGTATGTGCTATTAGACAGATGCGGCTGTTGCTCTTTCTCTGACAGTGACAGATTTTAGGCCACCCTTTCATGGGTGTGTTTGTTTTCTCCTCCAGTCTGCATTGCTCTCCTAATCTGTGCCCCCAACTCAAGTTTCACTCACTTGTGCCCTCCCCAAAGGGATGTGATTCTGCACAGCTAGAGCAGAACTTTACAGTAACAGCAAATTCCTTCGTGCCTGCAGAGTTCACCAGCGATGAGATAGCAATGTGACTTTGCAAGCATGCCTTGCATAGCTTCTTGTCTTCATGTGCCCTGAGGTGAGCAAAGCAGTTCACACACAGCCCTTGCACCTGTCACAGGAGCTGGGAACAGCCTATGGGACTCAGAAGCTGGTCAGCAGACCCATGAGAAGTGTCCATGGAGACGTGTCCTATCACTGTCCTTTCCCAGCTGGTGGGATGCAGCACTGCACACTGACCTCTGAGGTGGCTGTGAGGAGCACAGCTCTGGTTTGCAGCACTAAGGGTCTGGCTCCCTTTCCTGAGAACATGACAGATATCCTTTCCAGGGCAAACAAGTGGTTCCTTGTGGTTCCTTGGTCCTCACACTGCAGAGGAGTTTAGGCTCTCACGGTATAGACGTAGTTTATTACCAAATCCCATTCCTCCTCACTCTTCTCTGGAATAACACACCCATCATGCAGAACAGAGAGGAATAAAGCTACTGAAAGGGCTGCACTGCTGCCCCCACCCACCCCTCACCACTCTGGTGCCTCTGCATCTCAAGAAGATGATTTTTTTAAGGCAGCTCTCTGTGGGTGTTTGGCATATAAGGAGACATCAGTAAGCAACAAAGAAAGCTGAGTATTATGAATGGTAGCCACAGGATGGGCAAGTCAATCAGGGATAAATTGGGAGTAAGGAAAGAGGAGCCTGGTGCACTACTTATCCCTATGGTCAGAGCTGGATTAGAGCAAACAGTTGCTTGTATTTATAAACTTCCCAACACCCTGCTGCGCCTGAAGAAGAGGAGAGAGGAAGGATCACAAGACCCTCACTGGCTGGGGCTTGGGAAAGGAAGTCTCTGAAATATGAATGCTGGACATTCTCTTCCCCTCCCCTCACGGGTGAAGATTTTCCACGGTGTCACTCCTGCTGTCACTCACAGTGAAACCACCCTGGTGATCTGACCCTCACTCCCCAACCCTCAGGAGAGTTTTTCGTGTACCCAGAGACCCAACCTGAAGGGAGGCAGGGAGAAGTCTGCTCCTCCAGTCCCTGCCCCTCACCCCCTGCTGCCTCCAAGGGCTGGTGGAGCTAATTGATTTATTATTAGCACAGCCCTTTTCAGTGTGGGTCTGTGTTTATGTTTACTTTCAGGAGCTAGAGATGGTACAGATGGCTAATTTGTTTGTTCGGTATTGTTCTTTCTAGCTGCCTAAAGCTGTTTTTGTACTTCTGTATTTGTCATGGTTACTGCATACTCAAAATCTCAAGTGCCTCTTTTCCTGTATGATGGAAAGCTTACTGAGTATCAGCTGAAAAGTCATGACTGTTTAGAAAGATTCTCTCTTTTGTCCCTTTGTCCGGCACTACTCCCCATTGCCTTTGTTTAGGTGGGGAGTTCTGGGAGGCAGAGAGCCAGCTACAGTCCGGAGGTTTCCCAGAACACCCAGAAAACACGGACAATGGGCTTTTCCCTGGCTCTGAGTGCTTCCAAAATGGGTCACCTTCCGTGCCGGTTAGCAAGGAACATGGGCAGGGACAACTAGTGCTGCTGGCAAGAGAAATGGTGGTGGTGGGGAGGGAAGCAGCTGCATTTGATCACACAGTATTGCTGCCCAGTTGCTGCTGGTGGGAAGAACAAGCCTGCTGATTAGCATTCCCAAGAATACAATTAGGAGACAAGGCTATTTTCAGCAGCGTCCCCTCTCAAGGCTTGTAAAGACACAAGCGCAAAGAAGCCCGGAGTAGGCGCTTCCTCCACCGCAGGCACTGGATGGCTTATATTAGCACAATGCTCCAAATCCCCTGTAAGTCCTCCCAGAAAGGGAGAGTAAATATAGTTTGTCAAACAGTTATCTTTAGCACACTGTCTCGTCTGCCAGCATGGATCTTTCTGCATGACCTCTTGCTAAGTCAGGGCAATTTCTTCTCGTTCGCTTACTCCTGCCCGCGATGCCATTCCCGGAGGGGAACCGGGGCTCCCCAGGGCTGGGGGAGAGACTGCTTCACCCCCCTCGCTGACCAGCCTCTGGACGGACATAGCTGGGTTATTGACCTCTAAACCCAGTTTTTCCCATCTGCTTTAAAAGGCAAAAAAAAAAAAAACTGGGATGGAAGATCACACAAAAGGAGGGCAAAGGGAAAACAAGCTGGCTCTGCTGGGGACCCCCTCTGAACTCCAGCAGGAAAGGGACATGCTGAGTCCACACCTCTGCAACAGATTCTCTGTCATGATGGGATGGTGACGGAAGAAGAAACACGTGAGATTTTGCAAGGGGCTAATCCAGCCCTACCTCACACTGCTGCTTAGACAGGCAGTCTTTCCCTGCCTGGCCTCACTCTGGCACTGCTCTCTTGTGCCACTGCTCATGCACACACACACACACACAGACACACAGACACACAGACACACAGACACACACACACACACGCACACACACACACAGAGCTCTCCACCGGGCCAGGCTGCCTCTGACCTGCCAGTTGCACGAGCAGTAGCGTCAGCACAACCAGGAGGGTGGGCAAGTCCCACCTTTGGAGGTTTGCTCAGCTTGGGATAATTGTGGCTGGCTCATGGGCTATGTATGGGGTTCTGGCAAGGCTGGGACATCACAAGGCAGCAACTAAACCCTTTTGAGCTGAAAAGGGGACATGTGGGAAACGGGGCCCCACACACCAGCCGGCACCTTGCCTGCAAGACGAAAAGCATCCTTTTTTTATAGCAAGGAAAAAAGAGTGAAGGATCAAAGCTGTCTGCAGCTCTGGCCACCCACCAGCTGCCCTATAAACTGGGGCATTGCAGCAGGGGAAACCCCCTGCCCCTGGGTCTGCAGTCTCTACCCTGCTACAAGGCAGCCCCCTCACAGCAAGCAGCTATTTGGACAACCCAGCAGCCATCTGGACAACCCAGCAGCCAAAAAAGCCTGATCCAGGATAGGTCATGGCTATACCAGAAAGTCAGAGGCAGAGTTTGCCTTCCCCAGGGTAAGCTGGAGCAGGGAGAAGGCAAGCAGCCTCAGCATGCTGTGCCCATAGGAGCACTGGGTTTCACAGCAGGTCTCCGGTGCTCACTGCAGTGGGCAGCAATGTGCCTCTGCACAAAACTCCTTATGTCCAAACCACTAATTTTCAAACAAATCATTTCCTTTTTATTAATCTCAGTGGAGTCTCATCTCCTCAGGATACTGCCACAGGCAAGTGGTGTAACACAAAGCTCAAAGACTCCGCTGTAATGAAAAGGGGGAGATTAGAGAGTTAATAACCCCAGCTGCTACTATAAGCTTTACTCTCCAGGCTGCACTCAGTTGGAGAGGCATCATGTTGCAGGTCCTTCCCCTGTGCCACTCTCTACATGGTTGGGGAACTCTCCAGAACAAGAACAGCATCGTTTTGTTGCTGTCTGCCAGACAGAGAAACTGAACCGCGCTCTTTCATCAGGAGGCCCCCTGCTTCCTTCTGCACTACTGGGCAGAGCTCCTCCTAACTCACCAAGGCCAGGTGCCCATCTCTGCTGTGCTGCTGCACATGTACAGTGACTTGGAGGAAAGAAGGCCAGTGTGGGGCCTGGTGAGCTGCTGCTTATCCCACAGGTGTTGAAGAGGGACCAGCTGTCCCATGGGGTGGCTACATTTAAAAGTGCCCTGGGGATGGAGCTCTGGCTCACACCAGGAAGGGGTAGAAGAGGAGCTGTGACCAGCATCCAACTGCCTCCTGCAGAGGATCACATCCAGCAAACCTCCCTCTCCTGGCAGTAACCGAGGGTAGCTCCATTAAATACGTGTCTGTAAGAAACCTGTGTGCTGGGTGACCTGGGTGACAATGGCCAAAGGAAAGCCAGGCAGCTGTGTGCCAGGTGTGTGGCAGACAGCTGCGTGTAGCCAGTGCAGCAGCACCATAACCACCTCCTACTACACAGGCTGCATGCCAGGCTCCAATCCATATGCTCTTTCCTTGGCCCTGCACAGCCATTTGGTGCTTCCCCACCTCCCCCCAGTAGAGAAATGATATTAAGGCCAGCCACAGGACTCCTTTATCCAGCACAGCTCCACTCCAGCCAGCTGTGACAGGGTGGTCAGCCTTACTCCCAGGGGATTTCCCCATGGTTTCCTGAGAAGACAATGCACACATGCAGCACAGACATGCCAGCAGACTGAAAACCGCTTGGACAGCATATCCAGTGATTCAAAATGAAGCTCTACTTCAGCTCAGTTCTCCAGCTTATTCTTTTCCTTAATTTTGAGGCAATTCCTGACTGACTCCATTGTAACTTCCATGTTCTTGACCCAGTTATGTTTGCTGCAGTTCCTGCCTTCACCAGCTCTCCAGTGGGATTGAGGGTAAAACAGCACACCCCAGTACTGGAGTCCATCCACCCCCACCCCTGATCCTGACATTGTTTGCATCCCAGAACTCACAAAACTCCTTCCCATTAGGACACTGATAAGGAGACAGCAACAGTAAGAAAAGGCTTCAAGAAATTCTCCCAGCCCTTCATATTTATTATAAAACAGTGAGATGCCAATACTGATGAGCAAAGTCTCAAAATACTTGTGAGATTCTGCTTGGAAACATGGTGTTTTTCTTTTGTTATTCATGAACAAGGACTGTATTTCCCAGGTAAATTAACTTGAAAAACATTTCTGAAGTTAGTTTAAGTGTGAATTTTTCAACATTTCTTGTTTGTTTTTCAAAAGGCAAATTAAACTTGCAGTGACAACAAAAACATTTTTGCCTATACTTGAAGGGAAACAAATGCTGTGTAGCAAAGGCAGACCAGTGTGGATCAAATCCTTCCCTCCTTCAATTCTGCACTTCCTTCTGGTTATTCTGAAAAGCAGCCAGGACATGCCCAGCATGGAGACAAAAGCCCTGCAGTGCCGGGGGCAGGACCCAGAATTTTATTTGGCCACTCGTTGGCCACCCCCTGCTCCTTTCCTTCCCATTTTTTCTTAAGACATGGTTGTAAAAAAGTTGAGGATGGAGCAACTTTGCTCTGCTCAGGTCCAGATTGCTCTTCTGCCTTATCTGAACATACAAAGTACCCTGAAAGAACCAACATTTCTTCTGAATTATTTATAGTTTATGGAAATGGTAATAACATAGAAATCTACAATGATTTAATTAATTATGGATAAGTAACAAGGTAATGCTAGCAATATATTTAACAGAAAAATCTATTTATAATGAAATGATTTCTTATAAATAATTAAAGCAAAACTGTCTGTGTTGTAACTCATAATTTACATTTAAGTCCTGATTTTTCTCACATTTCTGGTGAAACTTTACTCATAGGAATGCTCCCATGGAGCTGATGAAGTCAATGACAGAGCTGTTGCCAGGATGGAATCCAGTTTAGAATTAGAAGAAGAGATTCCAAAAGAAAAACGTCGCTTTTTCTGTTTTGCTTTTTAGACTAACTACGGGTCAGCAATTCAATCCCTGAAAGATGAGCTTTGCTTTTTGCTTGGTGAGGAAATTCACTTTATTTTGCCTTTCTTAACCTCATTTTAAAAGCAAATGGAGCCCAGATGACACCAAATGTTTCACAAGTATTGCTCACCATATCCTTAAACCACTCTTGCCTGACCGTACAACAGCTCCCAGCAATTTGGACCCTGACTGATACACTTGTGGGTACCATGATAAAGCCCAAAATTTGGTTTCTGAGAAGTGATGGGAAGAAGGGCACCTGAAAGAGTATGCCTTGTATCAGCTAAGCAAGAGGAATCAAATTCAGACTGCTTTCACCAGCCTCTCCCTGATGAGGATTGCAAAATGTTCCTCTTTCATTTTGTCCCTTTTCAAGAAGGTGACAGTAAAGAACCATCCTTTCTATTTACTGTGAGTTCAGTGAAACACTCACTTCAAGTATCTTGGCACTTCTCAGCAGGCAAGGGTTGAGCCTCAAGAAGTGGAGGGTATCAGTCCAGGCCCTGTTGTCAGCTTTCTTTGATGGAAATCAGAACTTTGCAAACTTGAGAATCTGTGAGCTCCAAAAGGTGTCCCACTCAGGGAGATAGTGGTAGCAGCCTGCTGTAGTCCAGAAGAGCTCAAAGGGCCTTACATTGGATCATTTTTCATAAGGTCTTGAGATGCCTGGCTTTAGTAATCAACAGATTTCCATCCTGGACACAATCTGGGTCAGCACTTACTGGAATTTTCTAAAGCCCAGTAATAATGATAGCATTCCACTCAGGCTACAATTCAGGTAAGGAAAGTTACAGCACTGTCAGGGAATGGCTGACTATTCCTGCTCTTTTCAACACCTTGGCCATGTAAGAGTTCCTGGTATGATCAATGGATGCTTTGTTGGCCAGCTCTTTACACAGAGCCCAAGGCCTGACAGGAATCCCTTAGATCACAAAGTGGTCCAGAGGAACAGGGGTGAATGCACCATCACAGTCAGGATGAAATGGGCTGTGCCACAGCACCTGCTTGGGGAGAGCTTAAACAAGCCCTGAGGTTGCACACATGGTCAGAAGGGTGAATAGGGCTGAAACTCAGCCCTTTTGGACAGCCCTTCCCCCTTCAGCACCTCTCAAGGCTCTCCCCTCAGGAAGGTGCCACTGGCAGCAGGGGAAGGGAAAAGGGGAGGCTGGCAGGGCTGGCAGTCCTGTCCCTCTGCAGCCAAGGAGCAGCTAAAAAGGGAGCCCGGAAGCTTTCCTACGCAAACCACATTTCTTGGTGTGGCTCCAGTGCTTCATGGACTGCTACCCATCAAAGGCAGCACTGAAATTGGCACCCTTCACAGGAAAGGAAGGGACCCGCCCCAAAACACTGAATGTCAGGAAACTTTTGTGGCACAGGATGAAGAAGCACACGCTGCCAATGCAGTCCGAAAGGCTCCTGCTCGGAAGAAAACCGGGCTGCAGCATGGCTGGTTCACACCTTCCACCAGAGCCAGGGCCACACCAAACCCCCAGAGCCCTCCCTGAGGGGTGGCCAGAGGCCAAATGACTAACCACCCAGAGAGCATCACCATTCCCAGAAAGTCTTACTAGCTGGAGAGCTTCCCCGTGAAGAGGCAGATTTCAGGAAATACCCAAATTGTGCAGGAAAGGAGTTGAAATCAGTCATCCACCTTCACAAGTTCATTTTAACATGGTTGGACAAAGAGGTGGGGGAAAAGAGCCACTGTAACCCAAAGAAGCAGAACTGGTAAGATTAAATGACCATTTGGATTATAAAAATATTAATTGGGAGGATAAAGGAGCTGGTTCAGTTAAGAGCACAGGTTATTTGTCTCTCCAAAGCAAAGCAGGGGACTTAGACAAATGGAAGAGCTCTCAGTATGAAAGTAAACATGAAAATACTAGCTAAAAAGCACATCTAAAAATGTTTATCATGGCGTGTTTCCTCCAGGAAAACCAGAGTGGATGTCTAAGCAGAATTTTTGAACTAATTAGAGCAAGTTAAAGCCCCAGCTGGGCCCATCCAGCCCCTTTTTTCCATGTGCAGGGAAGCCCATACCCAGTGCATTACTGCATGAGGTGTTGTATTGCCCAGAGTTAATAAAGACAGCATGGTACTTTCTGCAATGAAAATAAGACCTTCCCTCTGTAACATCTGTAGGGGAGGTTGCCCTAATTGTATTCTCATGGGGAAGATGGGTAGAATCCTATTTAATCACCACCACAAAATCACAGGGAACTTAGTATTTGGATTTTTTTTTTATTATTACAGTATGAATAGTTATGAAAGTGTGATGAAAAAAGTGGTCCTTATGCTGGCTTGACTTCACTGCAATTCCTGAAGTAAGATCTGCAAAGGCATGAGTCAGTGTGAAGAAGCTGATTTATTTCCCAGTTTTTGTGAAGTGAAAGAAACATGATGTTCAGCATCACCTTCCTGTGCTTGCATTGAAGTCTTTCATCAGTACCCTGATTTTAGAGTTTTCTAACTATCAGCTGAGGGGTGATACATCTTAAAAGAGAAAATTATTTGTTCTTAGTGCTTCACAGCACCTGAATAAGATAGATGGAAAAAAAATACTTGCAAGTAGTCTGGACAAAAGTAATGCAGTTGTCTAGTATCAGTAATTCCCCTTCTACACACTGTTGGAGAATATGACACACCTAAAATAGGGTTAGAAAATGATTGGAGAAAACATGCATTTCTAGCTGAAAAAAACTAAGGGTATCTAGTCAAACATCCCTCCCCCCCCCAAAACAAAATAAAAAACAAAATCAGGCCTCTTTTAGCTCACAAAGATGCAAAAAGAAGGGGAAAAAACCCAAAATCATGTGAGGAAGAAGGGGAAGGTCCCGTTGCTTTCTTGTGCCCCTGGCTTGAGTGGGCAGCAGGGTGAGGCCCCCATTGCAGCCCCCCACCTGCACACTTCCCCCCCAGCAGCCCCACTCCCACCCAGCAGAGTGGGAAGGGGTGGACTTGCTGCCACTGCAAGGAAGCACCCTGGTGAACCAACAACCCATTTCATCTCTGGGTACTTATCTCCTGCTTGTTGGGTTGCCAAAAAGAAAAGAACAAAACAGCATGAGGCTTCTCTGGGCTGGCGGTGGGTGGGGAAAATAAGTGTTTTATACTGAAAGAGGGTAAAAGACAATGCAGACTTGGCATTTCTGCAGTGAAGAGTGAATGCCCTCCTTCCCAGAGGCAGCAGCTGAAAATCATAGACTCACAGAATGGTTTGGGTTGAAAGGGGACCTTGAAGATCATCTAGTTTCAACCCCTCCTGCCATGAGCAGGGACACTTTCCATTAGATCAGGTTCTTAGAGCCCTATCTAACCTGGCCTTGAACACCTCCAAGGTGCCACCGAATTGGAGGCTCCCCAGGGTTTATTTCTCAGGGAAACCACAGCCTCTCACCCAGAAGGGTACCCCACAGCCCTGGACAGGGCATCCCAGGATGGGATGGGAGCACCCCACAGCTGGGGACCAGCAGGGCAGGAGGCAGCAGGTGTGGGGACAGAAAAAGGGACCCCCAGATGGGGGCACGGCCAGGAGCTGTGCCAGGCAGAGCAGGCTCTCACACCTGCACCAGTGCTGCTGGAGATGGGAGCTAATGGGCAGGAATGTTTCCTGTGGTGTTTGCTGAGTCAGAGGTGATGAGATGAAGAAACACCTCTGAGAAGCTTCTATGAGCACTTCCTGGTTTCTCTGCAAGTTTGTTTTATAGGGGGTGCAAGACTTTGGGGGTTAGCATGTACTCCTCTATTCCAGTCTCTACAAAACCGGCTCTGGAGTGGCAGAAAGAAAAGTTAGGTGAAGTATGTCTAAAAATACCTGCAGAGCTGTCACCCCATTTTCAGTGTACCTATGCCAGCCAGCAAGACAGCCACATGGGCACTAATATGCACTTGGGGAGCTTTCTGTGGGAGATGTCAGTGTGTCTTCCCTCCCAGGAGGGACAGTTCAGCCTCTCAGGGAGTTCCATGACTGGAATTTGAGCCCCACACTCAGTGCTCAAACCTGTTGTACGCTCCAGAGGCCGTCTGGAGGCAGTGAAAGAGTTACCTCTGGAGCAGAGCAGCAGCTCCGGGTGATGAAGTGGATAAGCAGGCACTTCATTCATCTGCTCCGAGCACTGCCTGACCTTGGGCCCTGGCAGAGGAAAGGCGTCTGCTCCTGGGAACAAAGGGCAGGGGAAGGAGGATGACTCAGGAATACTGGTGGCCTACACGGGATCAGGGCAGGGCAGCCGGGCTGCTCCGTGGCCATGCCTGGTAAGTGGCAAGGGTCACTGGCTGCAATGCACCCACTGCAGGAGGTGCATCCATACACTGCCCAAGCCCTCTTGTTTTAACAGGGGAAAAAAATATTTTTCAGTCTTTTATCTTTTCTTTTTTCTCTTCTCTTTCTCTCTTCTCTCTTCTCTTTTTCTGTTTGCCTCATTATGGGAGCATATACTGAAGGTAGTTTATACTGGGCTGGACCTACAGCATCTGCAGAGACAAGAGTCCACTTGAGGAAAGGTGGTGGTTGAGTTTGAGTTTTATTCAATTATTTTTCAAAAGATGCAGCTGCAGCTACCTAAATGCAAATGCTCAAGGAGGAGAAAGATGAAGTGCTGAGGGCTGAGCCTTTCAAGCCTAATGACTGGACATAGCCCTGTTGTGGTGAAGCAGTTGAGTCAGGGCTACAAGTAGCTCAGCCACCCCCGGTGCCATTAATTTCCACACGGTCCAGAGTTTTCTCCTTCCTCTGAGGAGAAGCTGTGTCGGTGTGGGGGCTGCAGCTGCACCCTAACACCCTGCACAGCACCTGGGGTGCCCCACACCACTCTGGGGGCCAGTTAGACCAAGGAGTGGCCGCAACCGGCAGGGCAGGTGCTCCACTGCTGGCGGGCGGGCGGCTGAGTGTCCCAGAGCAGCGTCCCATCCCGTCCCCCCGAGAGCCACCACCCTGCCAGCTGGACAGACAGGCAAGCAGGGCTTGGCCCGGGTGCAGAAGGAAAGGATCCAGCGGCTCTGTTGACATAACAAGCCACTAGAGAGCACTCTCAAATGTATTTATACCCTTTGCCTAAGTGCTAGTTCATAAAAACACGCGGTTGCCACGGCCTGGTTTACAGCACGTCTAAAAAGAGAGCTCCCAAACATACCAGGTTTTCTGAGGCCACTGCACAGGCGGTCAAAGCCTCCCTTGTGTGGCACCTTTCCCACCCCCTGGGACCCAGGCACAGGGCAGCACCCACCAGCTCCACACCTTCCTTCTTGTCCCACACTGCTGTCTGTTTACAAATAAATGTCAGGACAGTATTAAAAAATATTAAAAATAGTATTGTACTTGGGCAACTATAGCTTTTTAAAGGTTTCTTTTGTTTATATACAAAAAATTGCAATGAGTATTTAAAGTTCCTAGTTTCCTTATGCTTAGCATCAGAAGTGAAAAAAAAAAAAAAAAACACAAAACCAAAAATCCATAAAATTCCAAACTGGCAGCAGGTATTCAGCAGCTATCAACAAAAGCACCCTGCAGTTGAACTGCCAGGAAAAAGTATCTTTGAAAAAAAAAGTAATGGAAGTGGGATGGAAAAAAAATGTAATAATCACACATTCTTCATCAAAACACTTTTAATACTACACAAGTTACAGTATCACCTTTTAAAAAGTTTAAAAAGGAATATTAACAGTAGCACTGTTGCAGCTAAAGCACTTCAAAATAATAGAAAAAAAAAAAAGAAAAAAGAAAAAAGCGTGTAGCCCAGGAAGTAGTAATAAAGGGAGAATCCACTGGAGCATTATTGTAATTGAGCAAAGCAACCGAAAGGGAAAAAGCAACATTCAATGTGAGAAAAATGAGCTATGTATGAACACCCTCGATTTTTTTTTTCTTTTTTTGTTTGTTTGTTCATTTTTCTTTTGCAGTTCTGAAGTTTTATGGTGGAGATTAGACTTGGCTGGGGGCTGAAAGTCAGCTGAGTGAGCATAGCCGCCATGTGCCATTTCTTTTCCATCTATGTTGTTTCTGGGCCACTGCCTGGCATCACTGGCTGGGAGTTCCCCTCCTCTCCAGGAGTCCCAGAGCTGCAGGAGCGGGCTGCTGGCAGGAGGAGGAGGAGGAGGAGGAAGGTGTGCTTCCTCACAGGCCTCTCCCCACCAACATCCCTGCCCCAAAACAACAGGATACCTTGTCAGGAGCAGGTCTCACCCTCGGCACGCTCACAGCTGGGACACCTGATGACACTAAAGGGGGGACTTTTTTAGGCAGGCTTTGGAATTCAGTTTTGCTTCTTTTTAAGCATCGGGATACCACCTTAATCAAAACCATGAACTTCGTCCCATGGAAGGTATTATGCCAAGCAACTTTGAAGAACTTGCTACCATCTATCAGCTCAAATTCCATTTTTTTTAATAAAGTGCCTAAATACACATTTACACAGATCATAGTGGTTCCAAAGAATCCTTTACAGTTGGCATTTTTTATATATAGGTATATATATAGGTATATATATATATAATGTGCGTTTTCTTCAAATTGGCTAAATGTGTTTACATCAGACACCAATCTTGACTATAAGTTTTAAAGCGTAATATTGACTCAATGGATTTGTTTATCATGCAAGTCTTATCTAATATTACATTGACCTGTAATATGGAACACAATGTAGTGGGTGTGCTCATTAAACACTTAATAGAAAATTACTGTGCATGTGCAGTTCTGATCTTCAAATACTAATAATGACCATTTCTTTTTTTTTTTTTTAAAAAAGTAGTCTTCCAAGAAAAAAAAAACTACTCTGCATTAAATTGCAGTTTGAACATTATCACAATAAGAACAGTTGACTAAAAAGCACCCAAAATTCTTCAATTTTATAGTTGGCTGAACAGATCTTTCCTCCTCCTCTTCTGATACTGGAAGTGTTTATTAGCTGGTCCCTGGGAAGGGACGACCTCGCCACCCTTTTGTTCAGAAACAACCGCACATAACCGAGTTATAAACACCTCGACAGAAGGGCTCGTACAGCTGCAGTGTTGCCAATGAACTATAAACAGCACAAAAACATCACTATAAGACTTGAACTATTTCTAGTAACCAATGATTTATTGATTTTAGAAGTCTGCTTGGTGATGCAGAAGCATGATCAAAAGAAGTGGCTTTACAAAAGAGTTCTCCAAAGTAGCTTAAAAGGCAGGGCCAGGGCCATTATGTGCAGCCCTAATTGCTTTCATTTCAACCAGTTTATATTTTCATTTTCAAAGAATAGCAGTAGGTTTGTTTCAAGCATACGTAATAAGGAAATTACAGGTTTCCTCCACCCACATTTGGGCTGTCACTGATATGCCCGCGGGCAATTTGGCAGAGCCTCAGTCACTGCTGTCACTGTACCACACCGTACCTGCCACTACTTGGAAACACCGGGTCAGCGATAGCAACAATAGCAACAGCCCTAGAGGTGACTCGTAAGCAAAATCAAAATCCATATGCACTATCTGAAAATTAAAGTAAAATAAAAAAAAGTCTCTTCCCCACATCCCCAGCTTTGTCCAAAGACACAAAAGCCCCACAAGTGACACTGAAGACCTTCAGAAATGGCAGTGCTACATTGGCACCTTCGCCCATCACGTAACTAAGTTCGTTATCAAAATTCTACGTTATGGTATGCAACTGGTGAATAAACGCAGTTTTGTAATCTTACAACTGATCACGAGAACTGCGGTCAACTTTGCCTTAAGAAAAAAAAAAAACAAACCAAAACACCAAACCAAAAACAAACAAACCCAGAAATCCCTAACTCAACAGCGCCTCTTGGACACCTCTCCACATCCTACTCTGGTGGCAACTTCCCTTGAGAAACAGTGAGCAATCTGGGAGTGGATGTGGAGGATCCTCCATCGCAACCCGAGCCACGCGCCTCTGGGAGAAAGCCCTCCTGCTCCCTAAGCACGCCTGGCCAGCGGGATGGCAAAGGGCACGCCACTCTCGTCCCCAACCGCCTCAGACCGAGCCTGCATGCGACCAGCTCTACAGGACAGGGGCCAGGAATAAGGAATCACAGACAGTAAGGCAATCTTTACAATGTCAGAAAGTGTATTTGGCATTTAAAAAAAAAAAAGAAAAGAAAAGAAAAAACAGAAGAAACAAGTGCATACAAATACAGCTAGAAGCATTTCTGGTTTGCCAAGTGCTCTCTAAAAAAAGCAGCGCAAGTCACAGCCTACAATGAACAGTAACTGTCACCAGGGAAGCACAACAAATAGTTGCTATAACAAAAGGGAAAAAAAAGAAAAAACAAAACAGAAAAAAAAAAAGAGAAGAATTAGAAGAAATGCCTTTATAATAAGTACATACCTTTTGTCTTCAAAAAATATAGAAACACAATGTATTCAAAAAAATCAAAATTATACAGCCATGTTTATGAAGTCTACATTTCCCTTGTCT
>VZRX01022393.1:19843-36366 GCA_013398075.1 Notiomystis cincta | reverse complement strand
AAAAAAACTCCCCCCAAACTGACCCTTTAGACATCACAAGTATCCTCGTCCAGTTTGTAACAGCGGGTGACGCGAGTGGGGCCGCGATAGCCGTGGCCGAGGAGGGTTCGCAGGCGGGAGGAGAAGCGGTGCCGCAGGTGCGCGGCGGGAGTTCCGCGGGCGCGGAGCGGGGCCGCCTGCACGTCCCGCGGCGCGGCCAAGGTGGCAGCAGAGCACAGCGCTAGGATGGATGCTCGCCGGCCACCGGGGGACACTTCCCCCCTTCGCTCCTTCCAACACGCTCCGTTTAAACTGCTGCACACCCCTTCCCCCTGTTCCCCCCTCTCCACGTATTCTTGGTAATAGTCTGATTGCTTGGACTTTAAACAATTTTTCCCCTCACCATCACCAGATTATAAATGTGTCAAGGATGTATTTATTTATTTATTTGCTAGCAAACCGCTTTGCATGGTTGAAAAGCTGTAAACTGAAAGGAGAATATAGAAATATATTCTCTTTAAATTATCTGTGATCGTACAAGATGGCTAGCCTGGAGTGATGGTCCACTGATCCATAATACAACCTCACTTATTTTACAGAAAATGTAAGATGGGGTAACATTAAGAAATGTTATAAAACTGAAAGTGTCTTTTTAATATTTTTTTCTTCCAGCTATATTGTTAGATTGATTTCTGCAGCTTGCAAGAGAGAGGTTAAAAGGAAATGGAAATAATTTTGTAACTGGGAGGTTGGTCTAAATCATACTGAATAATCTCAGGTTTCGTCAGTAATGTAAAATTTTACTTCAGGCCTTAAATTCATGCAGCTGACAGAGGGGGAAAATCACTAAGTATATTCTTCATCAAATTTTAGAAAATCAGCTTATTAAAAAAGGTTTTGAGGAAGGAAAGGGAAAGATGAGGAAAGGAAAGAAAAGGAGATGGGGAAGAAAAGACACAGGAAGGAAAGGGACGGAAAGAAAAGGAAGGGGGAAGAGAGAGGGGGNGAAGGGAAGGGAAGGGAAGGGATAGAATAGCAGACAAGATTTATTAATATATTTTTGTATTTTATTGAATTCTAAATAAAATGAAGTTATAAGTGTGTTCCTTTCCACTTCAATGAAAAAAATGAAGCACTTAACTAGAACTACATTAGGCTGGGAAGCACACCTACCCAATGTGTGCCTTTTCTGAGCTCTCACTTCAGTGGTGAGCTTTACGTGAAAGTACCATACTCATTCTGAAACAAAGTTTGGCAGAGTTTGTCATATGACTCCAATAGTAAACTTCTACCATTTTGGAGTTTAGGAATTGGATTTTATTTCCAAATAAAATTAATTAGAAAACTTAGCTATGCCATTAGATTGTCCTTGTTTGTCATGTTTCTCATCAGCACTTTCTTTCCTCCTCCTTTCTGTTCAGCCCATTGTTACTTCCTTTTTATGCACTGTATATGCTCTTAGTATCACCTTGTCATAATATGCATAATGCTTTGGGTTGCTGCACATCATAGCCTTGACCTAGTAGAGCTTCTCCCTTCTTTGCTCAAAGGGATTTCTGCATTTAGCATTTGACAGTTTCATGATAAACTATTTCTCTGGATTACCTTTGGCCACCCTTCATTGCCTGATCCCAAGAGACACAGAGATCTGTGAGTCTTCATTATCTTTTTTTTCCCCTTTTCTGCCATCGGGACTGAGGAGGATATTCCAAAGTATTCTATTTGGGCCTACTTGTCAAGTTGATTTCCAGTGAAACCAGGATGTAAATTGCTCAAAATATTTTGATTTTTTCCCCCAATTTCCTTCTGAACACTTAAGAGACTAGTATTAAATTTTGGTAAAATAAAAACAGATCTACCCAGATGCCAGCCAGTAGATATGCTGGAAATGGATAAATAGGTAAGATAGGAGCACTGGACTGTAACATGTTTTTTTTTTAATATTTCAAACATTAAAAAACTAAACAGTAAATTATGAAAAATTGCATTAGATATTAAGCCATCTTATTTTAAGCAAAAAGTTTATAGAGAAGACAAAATTATATAGAGAATATCTTCCATCTCTGATTTTGTCCCTGCATTTTTATGTTTCTGGAAAAAATAATCCACACACTTCTATCAGACAAACTCTTGCTTCACTATATAAAGCCAAAACACCTCAGTGAAAGTCACATAGTATTCATTAAGTTGCCCCTTATGCATTCAGTGCTCTTCTTTTATTCTAAGGGGAGAAGCCTAGAAGGCAGACGATCAATCTACTGTAGAGAAAGCATCCCTTCCTGATTGCAGGGCTATCTACCCCATCTCCCATGGGAGCTCAAAAGCTCACTCATTCTAATTTCCTACTGATTAAAAAAAATCAGATTTATTTGTACTTTCTTATCTACAGGTTTGGCAAGCTCAAATAATTCTTTCCCTTTTGTCTCTGTCAAGTCTATTTCTGTAACTTTTGGTATTTTTGAGGGGATGGTTACAATTATGACAGAGTGTCTTTAAATGATCAAAGAGGAGCCAGTTTTCTTTCAGCTCAATAAACATGAATGAACATTAGAATTATGAGAATATATAAAAGTTGGACAAGACAATATTATTTTTGAAATATTAGCCTGATCAAAATCTCTCAATATTATTTAAAGAGAGAAAAAATGTTACCATTTATAATATAGACCCCAAGGCTTGTGGCATAGCTTTAGCTTTATAGTTGCTTGATCTCCATGCATCACTTTACAAAAGGTTAGCAAATCTTTTTCTACAGTATTTCAAAGTATTTCAAGCTCTATCTGACAACAGTTAACCCTCTTTCAATTCCAGTATCAGCTAATTATGTGTAATAAGATACAATGGAGAACACAAATTTTCTATTGAAATGTAGTTATTTTTGCCTTTTCTGGATTAATCCCTAGATTCTGATTAACTGGTAGCATCATTTGGTAAAGCCTTTTCTAATATTTTCTGTTTATTTATTTTAGAACATATTCTTGTAAAAATGATGGGTGAAAGGGGAAATTGGTTTCAATTACCTAAAGAAAAAGGGATAAAGATGTTACCCTGATCATCAGTGTCAAGAAGCAGAGGCTACATGATTACACCTCCAAACTCAGAAACAAATGAGCAATATTCTTTGCATGCTGGTGCACCAAGAGGTCCCCTTTCCAGGGGCTATTTCTAGAGGGCAGAAAAACATGTCACCATGGTACAGACCAATTACCTGAAAGGAATGGAAGAAAACAAAATGACTAGGCAGATGGTATCTGTTTTGAATCCTGATAAATTGGCAGTAAGCTTTCAGGTCTTCAAGAGGATTTTGCGGCAGTGAAAATATCTTGTGAAACCATTTGTCTTGCTCTTTAGCAGTGCAAAGCACCCACATCACAGATTTGTGGACTGAGGGGGATAGGAAGGTTGTCACAGCAGTCAACAACTTCAACTCTTTAAAAACACAGGGCACCAGATTAATTTTGTTCAGACCTAAAACTTTTTCTAAGGATTTAGTAAAAGAGATTTTATGCTACTTCAATAACTTTTCCATGTACAGGAAGGCACTGCCTTTTAGACTTAAGGGAAATGTTATCAGGAGGAACAGGGATCTCTGATTTGATCTACTGAACCAGTGAAAGGCACCCATCCAGGTAACCATGGCCTGCTGGCAGAAAGAGAAGGGATGTGCATTTGTGAGAGACACGTGCTATGTTGAAGTAGAAATACAGTGCTAAAAGTTATGAGGCTGCTTACTAATCAATGCTATGAAGAATATGATGCCTAGTGCCAATAGATTTTTTTTCTTTCATTCCCATAATATAGCAGAACTGGGAAAGTTTAAATTTGCTTCACTGATGGGATGCTGAAGGAACCTTCTGGTGAGAAAACCCATCTGCAGAATTGCAGCAGGATTGCAAACTTAGGGTGAACTTAATTCAGCTAGGAGTCATTTTTCGGAAATTCTATTCCTTGTAGAATTGTGTTTTTCATTCAACAGTCTTTGCAATTCTCAAGGCCTTGAACAATCTCTGAGGAAAGACCAATTTTGGCTTTTATATATACACTGTATACATTCAGCCTCCAAGAGGGTACTGAACAGTTTATGTAAAACCTCAGCTGTATACAAAGATAACAGCACATGGGAAATTCTTTTTCTGGATCATATGTATACATATATATTTAATTGTCTTGCAGAATTTATAATTAACTAATTGAGGTCTGCTTCTTTTTTGCTTTTGACTCAAACAGGCCCTTCTTCCGTTCATGATGAGTTTTCTATTCAATTAATTCTGCTTACTTGGTGGTGACAAATTGCACTTGAAATCTACCATGAGATTATTTAGTTAAACAATCCACACTTAAAATGTCCTAGGTGGAGTAGTTATGAAGAAGAGCCAGGAATATACCCCCAGGATAAAGTGAACTTTTTACTTGCATCATAAATGATCCTCCTTTCTGTGCCTCAGGCAAAAAGAATGCTAAGAAGTTAAGCTATTCTTTTTGGTAGGGTTAGAGAAGACAGTGAAATCCTCCCTGGAGAGAATGAAGCAGCTTGGGTGTGTAATTGTTTATCGGTGAACTTTAGGAAGTCCAAACAATGAGTTAGGGAGAGGAGAGTTTTCAGGTTTTGGCTCATTAATTTTAATTTTGAAGCATATGCATATTCGTCAGCATTTGTTCATCAGAGAGACAGATTTGTGCAAGCTCAGAGAAGCTAGGGTTTCACTACAGGAACATCTCTGGAGTTGTTTCTTGCATTTGTCAAGCATGGTTTGCCTGAACCACTACTGAGCAAAATAGGGTAACTATATACTTCTATTGTCATTGTCCTTGGATTTCTCTGGTCCCAAAGGTCATTGTTGGTTCCTGAACACTGTTATGGCCAGCCTTAGCAGTCTCATCATTTTCAGCTTATTGCTGGATTTGGTGCAGGGGAGGATGAGCTGGAAGTTGAGGGTGATCCCAGAAAAAGGCAGTGACCTCAGCCAGTTCTGCAGAAGGGAGACAGGGTGGACCAAAAAGGGGCTTGGTATAGGGTTCACTAATATTCCCAGACATGCCAGGATGGAGATTCAGGCTCGGGGTTCACAAAAGACTGGAGACAAGACTGGAAAGAAGGCTATCATGTCCAGTGTCCATCCAGAAGAGAGGACTGGAGACCTGCACACCTCCAGGAGTGTCTGCACCTGGTCACCCCCAAGGTGACGCAAAGCCCCTGCACCAGGGCAGAGTTGGAGAGGAGTGGGGAGGGGGTTCCCAGGGAAGGATGGGCTCAGTCAGGGCCCAGGACTCTGGATTTATGGCACTAGCCACCAGTAACTGCACACTTGACTTACTACAAACATGGAATACTTGACAAATACATAACATCAACTCTTTGAAGGGCCATTTAATAAACTCACAAACAAGCTCCAGCTCTCTCCTCTGACAATAGTTAGTTTTACCAATCTATATTACATATTTGAAAGACAGCATATTTCATCTACATGTAAGAAAGTTTTAAGCTCTTTTCAGATGCTGTCAGTACTTCTCTTTTCTTAGTATTTTCATTGTGCATGAGATTGGACAGTCTCAGAGAAGAGATACACCATTACCATATTGAACAATTGTCTTATTATTTTTCTTATTATTGATGATAGTGGGACGGAGAAAATTTCTAGAGTAAGGCTATTGCTTGAGATATGCAGCAGGAGGAGGTTTAAACAATTATTGATCAGAAATTTCTGCTGTGCTCTTGCAGGTACATTTTTTGCAGCAGTTATTACTGAGATGTATTCTTGAACCTCTGCAAATGATGGTAGCAAAATATGTACTAGCACTGACCAGGGTCAATTTCCAGGTTCTTTTTTTTTTTTTTGCTAGGCTGTAAACTGACTGATAACTATCAGGAGTTGCTGCCAATCTAAAAAAGCTCTTCCTGTTGAGGGAAAATGAGGAATGGGGTGGGTGGACAACTGGGAGAGGTAGTAACTTTAACCAGTGCTGCTTGATTCCCCACTGCGAGTCAATAGTCACAGCTCTAAATTAAAGTTAAAAAACAGTCTCTAACTTTCAAGAATACAAATACTCAAACTAGAAAAAGGTCAAAAAGCCTCCCAACAAACACATTAACAAACCAATACAAAGTAAGTGAACAAGATAATTATTGGAAGAAGGGAATTCCTAGCGAATATTTGGTTTGATTTCCACATCATGTCATAGATTGCCGTCATTATTTACATTAGAAATGCAAGTTTTAAATCTCATGATTTTCAATTTTGTGACTAAAAGAAGATTCTAGTTAACAGTTCTGGCTTTATTTCACTTTTACTGCTAAGGTTGCATTTATTAGATTGTTTGTTTTCATCCCCCTCCCTTTTTTTTCCCCTATATTTTAAACTGCCCAGAAATGCTGAATAATGTTTGTGCCATGTGATAGCTGAGCTAAGGAGAGTGTTGCAGCCAGTACCTGTGAACTCTTCCTTGCCTGTAGTCTCAGGGCATTGTCTACTGTCACTCAACTTAACCGCTGATAGAATTATTTGACTTAGCTGGGCTTATTTCAGGTTTGCAGGGGATGATATAAAATTTATCATTTCCTAAGAAATCTGTTCTTGGAGACATGTGAGTAGATCCTTTGGGAATATCTCTTCTGTAGTTGTACTAAAAGAGAGGCCATTAAATTGCTTTCTACATATTTGGTTATTATCACAAATCTAGAATTTTATACTTGGACATAAATGGACAAAAAATGACTCCTGCTGTTGCAGGGTGTACTCTATTGAGTCAGCTGATTCAGATCACACTGACTGCACAACTTTCGATGCAATGAATCAGAGAATTGGTATAGCTGTGCCAACACTCTGCTACTTCTGGCCATGCCATTGTTTGACACTTTAGAGAAATGTGCAAAAAAATCCATAAACCACCTGGCCAATTGTTCAAGTTAAATATCTTGATTAAAAAAGTTATGGATGAAGAAGCAGAAGTCAGGGAAACTGATGATCTTTTTCTAGTCGAGTGCTCAGTTAGACACCTTGTATTTAACAGAACATGAAGAAGCTCCCTTTTGTTTCTCAATTTTTTCTAAATGATAATATTTTATGAAGCATGCATGTACTAATCCAGAGACAAAGACAATTGGACTATTAAGATTCATTAAATGCATTGATTTGTCTTTTTCTTTCTGTTTCTTATCTGTCATTAATGATGCACAATGACTTGTCTCCCATTTTTTTCATGTTTTCATCTATATTCCTCATATTTTAACTCGAACAAAGAGTAGTCTTGTGTCTCGAAGGCTCATCAAAGTCATAATTGCACTTCATTTATCTGCATTGAACTGTCTGTCATCCATTAGCATTTTGAACGCTCTATATGTCTTTCTGCACTTGTCTGCATTCTTCCTCATTTACTTCTCCTGGACCATCCATTACTTCTTGCTAGCTGCTTTCTGCTTTTAATTTTTTTTTTAATTACCAGGTGTGTTTGTAACCTTCTAGCAGTTTCAACCCAGAAATATTGGTAATGCTTTTTTTCTGCATTTAGCAAGAGTTTATACTCAACACTACTATTAATCTACAAGACTAATGTGCCCCAGCAAGGCAGGATAAATCTCAATATTGAGGATCTGTTATGCACCACAACAGCCTACACATCTTTTCCTAATCTATCTTTTATGCTCTGGACGTTTTCCTTGACATAGCCTAAAACTAAAAAGCACTTAATTTTAAGTAATTTCTGTAAAATCGTCAGCTGATAATTATTAGATTGTTGGCCAGAAGGGTCAACAATGTTGATTTACTGATGATTTTCATTCCTTCTTGATTTTATCATGTATCATGTTTTATTTTTAGTTAATTAAAATATTCCCTTCTTTTCCTATCATACAACTGCTTATGCTTGTCTTTTTCCTGCTAGGTACCTGTCTCATCACTTTTACTATATCTTATTTTAAAAGACCTGCTAAAACTGGATTACAAAGCGTGATTTACAAATTAGATAAAGAACTCAAATTTTAGAGGGCTGCTTTCAAAAACGTAAATGTGGAAACATTAATTTTGGGCTGTACAGATACTGTGTTCCTTACCTGTAAAATGGGGCAAATGAGCATTCTTCCCTTCACTAGGAAATCTTTCTTATGAGTACATGAATATTATCAGACAGAAGGATAAAATAGTATATACTTTATATTTCAGATTCTTAACAGAGGTACTCTGGTATAATGGAATCAGTGAAATGATAGTGGTTTATATAGAACGAAAACAAATGTGGATGGGTTTGTTCATTTGTTTTTGCATCTAGCAGAGTCAGGCAGAGTAATAGTAGTATCATTACCTCATGTAGGCAGGTTTCAGAGGCCTAGGGGCTTTATTTACTTGAGCTCAGGGGAACAAAACACTATTTACTGTTTGGTAATTCTTTAGACTAGAAATAATATCAGGTCACAAGAAATCTGCTGAAACTCATTCAGTGTTATTGTCTCTCTGTAATTATTTTTTCTACTTTTACTAAAACTGAAAATTCTGATAGTGTGTGCAAACTATTAAATAGTTTTTTTTAAAAAAAAAGCAGAAGCCAGGTCAAAAGGGACAAATATTTCACCAGCTTTCTTAACTTTTCATATGTTGTTTTAATTTCAATTAATTTTATAAATACTAGAAATACTTTATATCTTTATACACACTGTACTATGAAATTAAGCAAACCAATCCTTAACAGATGTTATATTTTTAAACTAGCAATGGAATCGTCTAAGGGGTCTATGAAGCATTCCTAGAGAATGTCTAATTTGATTTTTAAATGTTTTTATTAAGCTAGTAAGTTTTAACTGAGGAAGAACACAGCTTGAAAACATAATGAGATAATCCATCATGATGGCTAATTATCTTCAATGCCAATTATACATTTGAATTTATCTACCTTGAATTTTCAGCTATTGTATCCTACAACAGATTATGACATATGAACCTCCTCATCACAAACAAAACAGATTCATCTCCTTAACTTCCTTAAGTAACAAAATCTTTTTTCCTCTTTTCCACTCTTTTGTTGGTTACCAGTTCCTTGTCAACTACAGCATCACCCACCCACACATCCCAGCTGCCACTCTCATTTTCCATCCAAAACAGCAGAATACATCACCTGTTATCAATGCTGCCATTCATTCTCAAGAAACAATGAAGAAATACGTACTTATCCAAGGCTCCTGGCAGCCACTCGTGTTTGAAAGACTGAGGAATTCTATTTTTAGTCTATTTCCGGATCTTCATCAGCATAGAGTATAACATGGCCCTGGAAAAACTTCTGAATTTCAACTAGAAACGGCTAGTAATACAATGTGAATAGAACAAGATAGTAGTTTTGCCTGGGCAACTGGTGAAAACCCAAATTTTTCTGCATCAGCTAGAAGGAACACCATTTTTCTGTCCCTCAGGGCCACAGATGAGACTTTATCTCTGATGTTCCATGTTATCTGCTTCCCTGGTGTTCTGTGGAAAATTCAGTCATTTTTTTGTTCAGCTTGCTTTTTCCTGCCATATAATTTGTGCTGCTAAATGCTATAGCACACTCAGGCCTACTGGCTGTCTCCTTCATTGCTATTTGATCCCCTTTGCTACCTTACCCCTCCTTTCTGCCAATAGATTGGCTATGCCACAGCTGCCACTTGTATCATTGAGGTTGCTGTTTTATTCATCTGTGCTGAAGTATGCTGTGGATTAACTGTTTCTATTACTTCTTAACTTTGACTTATTTATTGCTTCAAAGGACATAACTCTTCTCATGTTGTCTGATTTTCTCTTCTTGTACTCCTCTTCCCTCTTTCGTTCCCCTACCCTTTCATTTCGTAACCTCCTTTTATCTTAGCACAGAATCTCAAGCCCTAAATCACAAAGTGCAATGTAATAAGCACAAGTGGCTGTGCTGTTATAACTTACAAAAGAAAATGAAAAAGGGTCAGGGAAAATGCCCCCATTAATCTCTGCTCCTGCATTTTATACAGCTGTTTCTGCCCCTGTAGGACAGATAGCAAAAGATGCCAACTTTCAGCTTCATCCCAACCTGCCTACAGGCAAAGGCAATAGGAACTGGAAGATGAAATGGCTGTACCCCACAGATCTAGAAATTACATATTCATGCTTTTTTTTTTTTTTTTTTTTCCTCCCCACAAGCTATATCTTTTAAAATTTTCTCCTTCTGTGTTACCACAAATGTTTTTTTTCATATCTAAACACAGCACGTGATATACCAGGGAAAACTGCAGTCCTCATTCTCAGGTGTGCTTAGTAATGGCAGGTGAAAGCAAAATCTCTCTTCTCCTGAGTATCTGACAGCATCATTTAGAGCTACTGTCTGCTCAACTGGTTATTGCTCAGCCTCTCTGCCTAAGAGTAACTGCTCAAATTCAGCGGTTTCTGGCCTTCCTGCTCCTGCCACACAACTGCCAGGGAAGTTTATGAGAGTGACAGGTCTGAGGGAGCTGTAAGTTAAAGAGGTGTGGAGCCAGAGGTTGATTGGCTATATTTGGGACCTTGTGGGACAATTTCTGATCACGAAGAGGGTCAACTGCTCTACATAGCTGCCACAGAATGTCTTCCTCATGAGTCAAATTGAGGTGAAAGAATTTTTAACTGGAATGTGTCCAGCAGTGTTTTAGGCCACATATCCCAAATCCTTCCCTATCTTCTGGTAAACAATAGGTTTCCTCTCTCTCTGAAACTCAGAAGATACCTTCTGGTCATCCTCCAGAGCACAAAAGCATTTTGGAAAAAAATAAGGCTGTGTGTGACTTGTTTTACATTTTGGGAATGCAGTGGCAGTATTTTGGTCATGTGTTGAGAAAGGATCATGATGGCCCTCTAAAATTAATCAACTCCCACTGCTTTCATCCAAATAATTCATCTGCCTTATGTTGTATTTTCTATGTCTGTGACCTCTCACTTCTCCTCAGCTCCTCTCTCCAGAGTGAAAGAGTGATAAGATGGCTCATAGCACCACTCATGATTTGAAAGATATTAACAAAAAGAACTCCCTAAAGAAAAAGATGCAGGGAGCACTATATTTTACACTGTTTGTGTAGCCTTCTGTGGAAGTGTGAGAAGAAGGCTGAAAGGAAAATAAAAGTTATGAAAACTGAAAATGTGAGGTAGGGATGGAGACAAGTTTGGGAGCAATGGGTATCTGAATGCTGTTTCATATAAATTTAGATTCAATGTGTTGTTAACCAGCATCCTGCTACTTTTTTTTTTTTATTATTTTCACTTGGATGTATTTCTCAAACCATAAAAATCCAGGATAAACCAATCAATTTTCAATGTTAAATGTAAACTAAGATTTTTTTTGCTTTATTACCTTTTCCAACACAGGATTTTGTGAAAATATTTTTTCCTTATCTCTAACATAGGCAGAGATCTTCATATATGCAGTGTATAGCGTACAAATGCAATGTATACACAAATAAATATGCTTACATAGCCAGGGATCTGTCTGTACTGATACAATCTTTAAATTCAACATTTATACAACTTGTCTCTCCATATAATCCTAGTGTGTTTGGATTAAACAAGTCTGCAGCTTTCTAATTGTCATGGTTTAACCTCAGCTGCCAACTAAGCGAAACTGGCACACTAATAAAGGATCTGACTCTTCCTTCCCACCCTGCACAGACTGTACCTCTGGGAGATGACTTTGGAAGTATGAAGAAGATAAAACATCACTTCCTGGCATGTGTTCTGCTCCAGCTGAACATGTCAGCATGCTCTTTTTGATTGCTTACCTGGTTGTTAGCGCTCTGCGAAGGCATCTTGTCACCACAGGACTGTTTCCCACTCAGGTTAGTGGAAATTGTCAAATTGCGTGTCAGCCTTTTACAAATCCCAAATCTAGTTGGGCAGTAATGAAAGAGCAATGCCCTTTTTAAGCTAGTGTGAATCACAGAGCATCTATTCTGGGTGTCTTGTTCAGTGGCTAATCACTGAATGCTGGGTGGGGAAGGAGTCTTTTGGTATTATCAGGACAGAATTCCTCTCTCTTCTCATAAGAATATGATTAGCTGAAGGCAAATCCTCATGGACCTCAGTTTTTCAAAAGAATCCATACAAATCACAAGTCATCATGGCTGGCAGTAGGTGGGTGTACTGCTGTGTTGAAACCTCAAAAACTTTGTTTTCTTACAAGGTCTGAACTCTCAAGTCATAAAAGTGATACCAGTCTGACTGCCAGCTGCTTTTGCCATGTTTTGCTTCTAACTTAAGCGCAGTAGATATTTTCAGAGCAATTGATGATAACATCTCTTAAAAGTTGAAAAAGCCTTACAAATGATGTTGCAAAGGTTTGATGTTTTCTCAGGAGTGGTTCTTCACCCTTCCATTCTGGATTTCTGTTAAGGAAGCAGTTGTTCTCCCTGATGTAGTCCTTGTTTTCAGTTATGCCTGTTGCAAAGTGGATGGCAGATTTTCACCATCCTCCACATCTCAGTAAAGGGTTTCCATAGATAACAACTGTATTCTGTTTTAGATCTCATAAAAACATACAGATGAGTTTTGGTAGTGGTAAGAGAAAAGCTGAATTATGAGCAAGTTGCTGCAGTGATCTCGGCAGGTCCAGTGATTACTTGTGTGGCTCCTGGAAGTTTGTACACATTTCTGGAGCTTTGTAGCAATATCCAGTTTTACCACTGCTTTTCAGAGGTATGCTGGACTTGTAGCTGAAAAGTAAACAGAATTCAAAAAAATGTTAAATATATAATGAACAAATAGAAGAATATAATTATGTGACTGGATATATATTTACACGATGTAGAATAATGGTTCCAGAGCCCATTGCATGAATAAAATGCATTTCTTGAAGTGTTCCAATAACACTTTCATAGTATCAAGGGGTAAATGGAATAATTACAATTAAGGACATTTAAATGAGTTTCTTGTGTATATTTATGTGTGAGACTCATGCTGCTAGATAGGAATTTTCAGCAATTACTACCTAACCTCTTAAATAGTGTTCTCTTTAATTCTAATGGAAAAGAAACAGGCTGAAGAGTCGTGAGTAAGGCTTTAATTTAATTTAGTTACTTATCTAAACAAAATTTTAAGATAACTCATACTTAAAATGCAACAAAAACAGAGAGAAAAAGGTATATTTAATGTGAATTCACTGAACCAGATCTCCTGAGACCAGAGATCACAGGTATTTGAGAAATATGTTTCTGCTGGACAGACATATTAATAAGTGCATGGCCAATATGTACAGATTGACTGGCACAAATGTCTTTGACATGGTCATTCCAAAATGTGCTGTGGCTGGAGTAGTTTATTTTCCTTGGTGGCAAATAAGCAGAAAAAAACATTTTATTCAGAATGATGTGTGTCAACTCTAGTAGTATCTTGCACAAGTGCTAGAGAGAGAGATGGTCATTCACAACAAAATCCTCATCAAGACACTTGACAAGCCGAATATCTTTTTTTGTTTGTTCCAAGGGTTTTCTTCTCACTGTTACTACAGTACTGCTTTACTGTAGTTCAACACATTGCTGAAATTAGAGTCAGCTCATTGTCAGATGAACTTTATCCTCTCAGAACTTGAAAACTTCTAAGGATGCAGGCTGTACTCTTGGCAATCTATTTAATCTTGACTTCTTTCACTGGGAAAAAGTTTTTCCCTATATTATGAGAGGTTGAGGCGGTCAGATAAAGCCCATGGTGACTGGAAAAATAGAATCATCATTATAATTTTTTAAAAATGTAAAAAGGAACCCCAAGGAACTACAAACTGGTGAGCCTCACCTCTATGGCTGGGAGACTGGTCATGAATTGTGTCCTTCAGGGCTCATCTGGGGACCAATGAGTGAGATTGAGACAGTGAGACTGAGAGCACCCTCAGCAGGTTTGCAGATGACAAGAAGCTGAGTGGTGGAGGTGACAGAACAAAAGGATAGGAAGTCATCCACAGGGACCTGGACAAAACTTGAGAAGTGGGCCCACAAGAACATACTGAGATTCAGCAAGTTCAAGTGCAGGACGCTGCACCTAGGTTGGGGCAATCCCAGACATGAGCACAGACTGGGAGAAGAAGTTTTGGAGACCAGCCTGAGGAGAAGAACTTGGGGTTTCTGGTGGACATGATCCCAAAGTGTGCACTTATAGCCCCAAAAAGCAATCACATCTAAGGCTGCATCAAAAGAGGAGTGGCTAGCAGGTTGAAGGAGGTGATTCTTCTCCTCTGCTCTGCTCTGATGAGACCCCATCTGCAGTGCTGCATCTATGTCTGGGGTCCTCAGCACAGGAAAGACATGGAACTTTTGGAACAGGTCCAGAGGAGGGCCACTAAGCTGGTCAGGGGGGTCAAGCATCCCTCCTATGAAGGCAGGCTGAGACAGTGGGGTAGATCTCCCTGGGGAAAAGAAGGCTCTAGGGAGAATATGATGTGGCCTTTAGATACTTAAAGAGTGCTTATAAAACAGAGGGGACAGTGACAGGACAAGGGGAAATGGTTTTAAACAAAAAGTGGAAAAATTTAGGTTAGAAGAACTTCTTTACTGTGGGGGTGGTGAGGTACAGGATGAGGTTATGTTGAGAAGCTCTAGATGCCCCATACCTGGCAGTGTTCAGGGCCAGATTGGATGAGGCCCTGTACAACCTGATATAGTGGGTGGCATCCCTGCTCACAGTAGCAGGGCTTGGAACTAGGTGATATTCAGGATCTCTTCCAAACCAAGCCATTCTATGATTCAACGATTCTATGATGCTCTTTAACTATGTCTTTACAGGATGAGCTTGGCTAAAACTGGACAAAGTAGCTTTATAGAGTTCTAAAGAATGGCATGTAAATAGGAATAAGCAATTGTCTTGATTTCTTGAATGTGCTCTCCTCTTGTTCTTACAGCTGAGAATGCAGTTAGCCATTTCTGTTGCAGGTACACACTGATGGCTCATGCTCAACTTACTAACCACTGCAGACTCTGGGAATTTTCCAGCAGAACTGCCTGGAACCAATCCTTCCCAGCCTGTAACCCTGCAAGAGGCACTGCTCCACATGTATAGGACTTTACATTTGTCTTTGCTCAATTTGATAAGGTTCACCCCATTCCTTCAACAATTCTGGGTCCCTCCACCCTCAACTGTATTGACTGTTCTTCCCCTCCTTCTTGTCACCTGCAAACTTGAAGAAAGGGCATTTCATCACCTCCTTCAGTTTATTGTTAGAGACACTAAACAAGACAGATATGTAATGCAACATTAGTGTTTCAAGAATTCAAGTAGTTCATTCTGTCTTGCTGGTTGTGACATTCACAAGTCTCCTTCCTAACTGTTCTTAACTTTGACCAGCTGAACCAAGGGTAAATTGATGGGCTCTACACTAGAAAATGTCTTTTATTTCACTGAAAATGTTGTCTGAATGAAGACCAAATGATTGTGTCATTCATCATACTGGGCATTCTTTCAACAAAGGGATTTCAAGAAAATCTCTGGTTCAGCAAATGTATAAAGAGAGTCTTTTGATTTTCATAGCTGTACAGGGCAGTACTAGCAGGGTAAGCTTGGTGTATAATTATAATTTCTGAGAATGAATTGAAATAAAAGATCTTTGTGGTGAAAGATGTACTCTAAAATGTGAGTGTTATATTCTATGGATTGTCGTTATTTTGAAGTCTTAAAATAAATAAATGTTTCCAGAAGCAAACACAGGCGATTTAGATGACAAATTCTTTTGTTTTCATAAGTGTCCCTTTGAATGCATAGAATTCAGCATTTAGCACTTGGCATCTAATTAACTTGTTATCAGGAGGAAGTCACGGAGCAATGCCATTCCCCATTGTCATAAGTACCAGAATCTGTTTTAAAACTGTGGAGGCAGAGCAGTAATAATAACAGCTTTCTTAGAATAACTCCTCATTCCCTTCCAGCTCCACACCATACCTTAAAGAAACCCTCCCCCTAACTCAGGGGAAAAAAAGGTAACAAAAAACAAATCCTAAAAATACCATCCACAGCAAGATATAACCCTCAGGATTTTTCCCATTATTAAAGTACATTGCTATTTCAATCTGCTTTGAGAAACCTCGTTCTAAGTACATTTTTAAGTTAATGGGGATGAGATTCTGGGGAAGATGAACTGGGGAGTTTGCAAATTTTCTTTAACTAGACTTCCAGGAGATCAATTAATTCTAACTGGAATGATGGAAGGACAGTTCTGTTATTCACCTCTTCAAAGTGCAGAGCAGGCTTTGCTTGTATTGGGTAGGCTCATCAAATTTACATCACCATTTAATTAAATGTTTGTAGCAATAATTGACCTCAGGAGTAAGTAATCTGGTAATAAATAGATTCCACTGTTTCTAAATACTATTTTAGTGACTCTGAGATGCTATTCATAGCCTTATAACTTTGTCACAAATCTCCTTAGCAATTTACTTAAATGTGTATTCCATTGTAGAATTGACAGTGAATCAGAATGAAGTTTTACAACAGAGATTTCACAGAATGGTCCAAAACAGAAAATAACATGCATTTCTCTGTAATTTTTTAGGAACAGCTGAAAACTGAGATATGATCTCCCCTCAAAAAAAAAAAAAAGAAGAAAAAAAAAAA
>VZRX01022393.1:0-18224 GCA_013398075.1 Notiomystis cincta | reverse complement strand
TGTTGTTGTTTGTTTGTTTTGTTTTGTTTTTCTTTAATTCCCCATTTTGATAGAAAGCCTTTATCAACTCATTATTGTGATGTACTTATATATCTAATTACAAAAAGATGATAAAGGTATTCATATGGATATGATCTATATGTAAGCTTTTTGCCAAGTATATTAGTATTAGATATCGGTAAAGTTAAATTTTATAGATAGAAAGAATTAAGTCATTATATGAGCTATCATTTTTTCATATAATATGTTTTTTTTTTTTAAATTCTATTTTGTTTTTCCCACAGCTAAACTTTAAATGGGTAGCTAACCACAATAAGTAAACCTACTCTAGGATTAAATTGCTATTTCAGTTTGCATTCAAATCTCGATTTATACTAAGAAGATTTTGCATTGCAGCCAAAAGCTTTTTTGGTGCAGGACTGAATCCAACTAATGCCTTCTGAAACTGTAGTCAAGACAAAGAAAGTAATTTTTTTGTTACATATTAGAATGGTCTTGTGTTCCAATATAAATTCAACTCACTTTCTATACAACTACCTTCATCTTGATTAGAATTACAATTTTCATCCTTTTTTTCACTTGTTTCTAAATGAAGTCTTGCAACCAACCTTGAATTTACACATGTACATTTCCCAGATAGTAATATTCATTCTAAAATGATGAACATTAATGTCACTTAACTAATTTATTAAGTCCTTCTTTCAATAATAAAGACATGAAGCCATGTCTTTTTTGCCTAATTGGTGGCTACAATTATGGTTCATTTTCAGCTTATTGTTAAACTGTATCCTACAAAACCTCAAATATTTACCTAATTAATAATTAAAGAAATATCCTACCTGTTTCTATTTCAAAATAGTTAACATCATATCTTAAAGCAAGTGTTTTAAAAGAAAAATATATAATTGAGGCTAAATATGAGTCTAAGTTTAAAAATAAAATGAAGAGTTTGGGAGATCTTGTAGTTAAGAGGAAATAGAGTTTATCATGTTGCTCTTTGTTAAAAAAGAACAATGAAGTACAAGGAATAGATTTAGAAGAAAGAGAAAATATACAAGCTCACTTACATAGTGTATCCCCAAGGAGGATAACGAATATGAGACTTCTTGGACTTACTGTTGATGGTTATGTGAACAAATCCTTATTTCAAAGGAAACTGACTCAGCAAAGCAGATAGTAAATGTCAGTGAAACAATTTTCTATGAACCAGCAAGGCATTGGAAAGAGTTTGTGTGTAAATGCAGCTAAAGGAACCAGCACTCTGCCCCCACAGGGGCTCTTTCCCTGGCTGTGCTCAGCAGGATCACTTGGGGCAGGGTGAGATGGGGGCCAGGCTCAGGGTAGCCCTGGCTGACCCGAGAACTCATCAGAGCACAGTTAGATGTGTAGAAGTGTTGATTTGCCAGCACTACTGTGACATTTGGAAAGTATGGCTGTGGTTTTGGAATTAACTAAAGGGAATATAATTATCTATGATATTTATGTGTCTCCAGTTACTGTGCTATTTTGGTGTCAGCTGTAGAGCTGGGATAATGGCAGTGGCCCAAGGAGATGCTTCTCTTGCCATGGTTCTTCTGAGTACAGAAGGAGACATTTTTATATTTCTTTACCTTCTTGCACTTTTGCTTTTTACAGGATACCTGGGGATACCACATTGTGTCCCTAAGATTCACAATTAGCATGAAAAAAGACAGAAAATAAATAAGAATGATGGAATTTATTTCATACAGTCATTGGAGATATATATCCACCTTGGCACACATTAACACAGGAGTTCAGGAAGTAGATTCAGACTATGAACTCTTGTAAGATGAAGCCCTAAAAATACTTTGTAAAGAGTTCATTGACTAAATTAAGTAATTTTTCTTTTTCTTCCTCCTGCTCCATTTAATCTATTTTCTAGGGAAATTTTGACCAAAATTCTATCTGAATTGTTGGGTGAGGTTTTTGTTCATTTCCATTTGACAGATTTTGACCAGTTAAATTTGAAGATACAAGAATTCACCAACATTGAAAGCTATTTGTGAACATCTTTATCTCCACACAGTTTTAGTAAACATCTTCAACAGTTTTTCACTAAATTCATCAGCACTGGTATCAGGCATGGGAAGAATTCTAAACCTGAATAAGTGCCTTTGAGCTGTTAAGAATGCCATGTAATTTAAGAACAACAAGGTTTTTGAGTGTATGAACTAATTTTCTGCTTTGTAGAAGCCTTAATGGCCCTTGCATGGGTAAATTAGGCATTTTCTTCAAACATTACCCTTATATTTAAGAAGTTCCTATATATGCAAAAAACGTGCAACACTAGCCAAATCCATCTACTTGTTTCAGCTAGGATACTTTTTTTATAGAGTGCATAGCTATTTGTAGATGTTTATTACATAGTTGCTTATTGACTATGATTCTGACTTGCCTGAGAAATGTTTTTAAAGAGCAGATTCATTACTAAACTATTTTCAAAGGTACCTCACCTTTCTAAGCTAATTCTGCACCTTTAGGATTTGAAATATTTTATAAAGTCTGATGCCTGAGGTTTATACATTGACATAATCCCGACCTTTGTTCTTGTTCTTTTGTTTTAAAGGGCAGACTGTTGTATAAAGTTTTTGTTCAGGGGACACATATTTTTAGGGTGAAGGAAAATACACTGTCAAAGGTACAAAGCTATACTAGAATCTAGGACCTGAATTCTCTTATGACTGAACTACTGTATCTTCACTGAAGTAAAAAGAGGTGCTCCAGATTGCCAGAAGTGTGAAATGAGAACAGGATCCTTCCCTAACATGCATCACTGTGAATTTTAACACCATACATATGTCTAAAATCCAAAGACATTTGTATCTATATTTGGCTTTGGAAGCACATGAAATTTGAGTGAGCAGTTTTCTCAACCAAGAATTAAAAATAGCAGATAAAGGTATCTAATGCAGAGCAAAATCAAATAAAAATGGCATATGAATCAGTGAACAATTCACACTACAACCTCGTTGATTGGTTCATGAATAGTTAATGTCCTCTCAATCTTTATAATAAGCAGAGTTATTCTTGATTTTATGATGTTACCTGCACTGAAAACAGCATATTCCCTGGTCATTGACAGGTCTCTTTTGGGTCAAGGTTTTGCTGTTGTGGTCATCAAATAAATTCATATTTGATCCTACAGAATGAGATAAGGTCATCCACTGTAGCAGTATGAATGCTATACCTCATCACCTGTTTTTGGCTTCAGCTCTAAAGGTCACTATTGGTACTATTAAAAGAGAAGTGTATTGAAGTGTATTTACTTAGGAAATGCCTAGAGCAGAGTCACAGCAAGCCAGGAAGAGAGGAGACTTTCTAAGGTCTAGTCTAATTGATTGGAAGGTATCAACTGCACCACACAAAGAGAGAGCTCATTTCTCAGAGTAGAAATACTCATTGAGATCTTTAATGAAAACCAGAAAACGTCTGCATTTCAAAGGAAATTAAATAGCCAATGGGTCTGTCGTATCCCGAGTTTCCTACTCTCCATCTTTTTCCCTGTCTAAGACTGTGATGGCTGTATTTTGGGTTTGGGCCCATGCCACTTAGGATCTTGCTGAACCTTTCTTCTTTCATGTGATATCTCAAACAACAGAGGACAGCTATACACGACTAAGAAGAACATGATTCTCTCCAGCTCCCTTTTCCTTGTACCTGTAATATATTCATGAAAGATATGACATGGTTCTCAGGAAAGATCTATTTTCTATATGCATTAGCTAATCCCATTAAAAACTCCATGGAGTATTTTTCATTTAGGCACACAGAAGAGCAATTTTTCATTGTTTGGAGAGCTCCATCCGTATTGTTTTATTAAACAGAATGAAAAGGAACAATCAAGCTCTATCAAAGCACTTTCAACAAAAGATCTCACACGTATGGAACCACAGATGAATCCCCCCATATGTCAGTCACTGACTCCCTACAGGAACACTGATTTCACAGCAAGAATAGAGTGGTGGGCTAGCACCATGTAACGGTGCTAAAGGCTAAAGTTTGGACCTCTCTATTACCACAGGAAAAAAAAAAAAAAGTAGCCTTAAGAATAATTTCCTTAAATGAATCTAGTAACTTGCATGCTCAGGAATCACTGAGTTAGTAAATGAAAAGAGTAGGTGACACCAATCTACAAAACATAAAATAAAATGCATTACACTTCACCATTAAAACTCACCAACTTATCCTCAGAATTCCATGTGAAGACAGTTAGTGGGCTAGTGAAGTAAATAAGATCTCAAGCCATGGTTGAGAACCTCAGAAATCACAGAGTACAGCCTGACTGTTGATGCAGCCTGGTATCCCACCCTGGCAGCACAGCACAGAAGCCATCCTTTTGGTATGCTGTCACTGTTTTCAGGGTGTACCCTGGTCGTACAGGTTAAGAAGGGGAAAAATAGAATATAAAGAGGTCTTTCTTTTCTTCTCTCTTTCCCTTCTTGACTATTTGGATAAGATTAAATGGGGTAATGTGAATGTCATTGGTGACATCTTTCCTTGTTTGTCTACTTTGGGTAATCATTAGTTCAGAGTTTGGCTTGACTTGGATTTGAACTCTGATTTTTCCTCTTGGTATGTTTTCAGCTGCCTCAGAAAGATGACAGGATAAGCATAAAACTCTCCTACCAAGGACACAGCAGACAACAGCTAGCACAAGGCATATGCTGTGACAGGAACAGTCACAGATGTTTCAGGAGCACTGAAACTCTCTCTTTGGGGTGAAGGTAATGAGAATTAATTTGGAGAAGGAGGAAAGAAAAACTAAAGAGGTATTACACTGTTGCAGCAATGATTTTTCTGGTTATTTTTTATAGACAAAACTACATTAGCCATTTCAGCGATGTTGGCATCTGTGAAAAATGGAGAAATAATTCATGAGTTCCAGGAAGAAGTTAGAAATACATTTATAAATTTGTTCATTAGAATTTTCCACAGAGAACTTATAACTCCATTTTGAAGACTTGACACACTTATAAAAGTCCTGAAAGGTTGATCTCTGTGCCCAGTGTATTTCTCATATTGCTATTTCTGCCTTCTTAGTACAGTACCTTTGTAATCTTCCTGAATTAACTGTGGCTATGAATGCAAATTTTATTTTTGCTATTGTGTCTCTGAGTAATGCCTAGCATCTCTACACATGTTAACTATGAGCACAGCAACATCAGTTTCTGGGTCTAGGGACAATTCAAAAAGGGTATCAGTTGTGAGGGACACCACAGATGGATTTAAACAGAGATTCTGGTCACTGTTCCTACCCAGGCAATGGCTTTGCTCTCATGTCACGTTCTTGTGACAGTGAGTAAGTACTGATAGAATGAAATAAGCTCCAAATTTCTGTGTAGCAAAAGCTGTCTCTTGAACTTTGCTCTGAACTTCTGATCCCATAATGTTCTTCCTAGTGCTGCTGAACTCCTAAGCTATAAGTAATATCCAAAGAACCATCTCTTCCCTGTCTTTTCTCCAGAGAAAATTTTCTATTTTGTGCCCATGAGTAAAAAAAAAACAGGATCTGAATACTACTTTTAAACAAAGCTTATGAATCAGCCTCTCTGCCTCTCTACATATCTCTGAATATATTCTGAAGTACAAAAGAGAAGAAAATTGACTTAGTACCTTCGAGGATATTGCTATTAGATGCTAATGTTGCTCCTTTTGGCCCAGTGGCATAGATAAAGAGAGACAGGCAGAAAATACCAACATATCAAGCACCTCAGAAGAGTGCAATAATTATATACAATATATTTATAAAAATTATTTCACCTGCTTGCTTCATTTCCCTATTAAATAACTCTGGTTACTCTAATGTCCCAGAGGGTGTTCTAGGGATCACCCTCATGGACTGTGCCAGCATGCATTCAACATTAGCTCAGCATTAGCTCAATGTTCAGTAACTAATGACACTGTCATTTTGTAACTGGGATTGAAAAAATGTGCTGATTTATGGCTTGCAAAAAGTACAGTAGAGAAAGCTTTTACATTTATTTAAAAGTATGACTTCTGTAAGTTGCCTGCTTTTTCACTGCTGTTCTGTCTTTGCACACTCACAGATTTCCTAGGAAGGTACCTGTCGCTCAGAGAGAGGCCCGTGTGATCTCATGCTGCAAATATCCTTTCTCCTCCAAGCCATGACATTTTGACCAATTTACACTTCAGGGCTTTTGCTTCACTGGACAGCTGCTTATCTCAAGTTATCTCAAGTCAGTGTTCTCTTTAATTTCCCTTAATTTTCTCTCCCTTGGAATAGCTCATTAGTGAAATAGTGGACAAAACCTGTTAGGTTTTATCACTATGGCCCTAATTCTTAACTAAATATGATCAGAAATAATGATTGACTTGCCTGAAATAAACTGCAGCACAAAACTTGTGGTACAGGCACTTTATGGCATATTTTTAGTCCAGTGGATCATTTAATGGCAGCAAGGGCAAGATTATGCCTTCATGTCTTCTGAAGGGAAATTATCTTAGTATATATAATCTTTGCATAATTTAGGAAATCTGTGTTTGCTTATCTAATTTATTTTTATTTTACTATTTTTTTCCTTTTCTTGCAAGGCTTGAGTATAATATATATCAGGATCTTTTAAATCAAGACTGGGGAGCAGAACTCCTGCAAAGTGTTAAATAGATGTGCCAGTGATTGGGAACATTTAATGCTTTGGTGCTCTGGACCCATGAAACAAAAACATGTTCTAGTGGTGATTAATGAGAATTCATGACTGATTTTTAGCTTGAATATTATGACTATAAGTACAGTCTTAGTACCTTAGTGACTCAGTAAATTAAGACACTTCAGCTTCCTCTCTATAGTATTTTTTTTCTGTAGCCTTTCTAGCAATTTGTGGGCATGTAATCTTCTGAATGCTACATATCCTTGTTTAAGAAACTTAAAATAAGTTTGATTAAACATAAAGTGTGAACCACTGCACTGTGGTGTTTCAGACACCCTTGCTTCCTATTTCCAACATCCAGATCTACAGCCCTCCTTGACAGAGTTATCAAGGTTCTTTTCTCTTAAGAAAGTTAATTTATACATATCAGATTTCCTCTAAGGGTGAGGCTTCTAAATAGCACCCTGCTTTTTACATAACTAGGACTCTGGGAGTGGCTTTCTTCTGTACTCTTTGATACTGGAGTACTGGCTTTCCTGGGCTGCCCTCTAATTTGTAGTGATTTTGGTGAGAAGAGATTAAGGTCTGTCATGACAGATGTTTGCATGAGCACTTCTCATTCTATATGCAACACTTTGGTTTAACTTTTGATGGGAAAGTAGAACCCAGAATGTCTGACCTATTTATCCCTTTTCTGTTCCTTTTTTTGAGATAAAATTGTCATATAGATGAATTGCACACAACAGAGTATGTGTGTTTGGTTACTGTGTCACTTTTGGTAAATCAAAGAGAAAAATCTTTTGTAATCAGCTAGCCTTTAACTTAATAACACTTTTGATAAATTGCTTGCATACAATAGGTTATCAAACCCAAACATTAAAGATTTCAGTTTGACACTGCTGGAATGAATCATACAGACACAAAAGGCCGAATTTACAATTCTTTATCTGGAGTAAAAAAAAAAAAATTCATATCAGTTTCAAGACCTACACTAATGACTGAATAAAGAATTTCAAATATGGCCTAAAGGAAGTTAGAGATATACTTGAAGCATAATTGTTCATTCCAACAGCATTTACAATTCCTTTACCAGAGAATTTTAGCACTCTGTGGATCATTGTTTATAGTTTATTGTATACTACCATTACCTCCTTATATTCTTTTTTTTTCCCCTTTCTTTCCCTAATTTATGCCCTTTTCTTGTAACTTTTCAGCTTCCCACATACACAACCCCCTTGCTGGATCTGCCACACTCCAAAACATGTGAGTGACAACAGGCTTGACAGCCTTTGGGGTGGTGAAAGATCTGGCGAGAGCGAGCCTCCTCAGCATGCTCATCAGGTTAGTAAGGATACTGTCATGGATGGCAGTGCCATATATTCTTGTCAGCCATAAGTGTAAAGTGCTTGCAGCCAAACCTTTCCTCACAACAAAAGGAGGAAAGGCTGAAAAAAACCTTCTTGAGATAGTGAGTTGAAAGATTATTATGCTTTCCAATTTATAGAAGAAGGCTTCCTTCAAAGTACTTTGCAGGCATACCTGCTTCTTTTTTCTATCACTTGCACACTGTAAAGAGGCCTTACAGTGGCTGTAAATATAACCTATTTGAATTTTATAGTCTTTTCCACTGCTAGAACAGTGTGCTGAGGCTTTAGGATAAACACAAACTAAAGCCAGCTTGTTCCATTAAGACCTTCATTCACCTGTCTTAGAGATTTCCCTCTCAGAAAGATCATGGAGGTAAAACATCTTTACTGGGTAAGCCTGACTGCATGAGGGAAATGCCTACCTCAGTCTCCCCAGATCTCAAATACATCCTGTCTTAAGCAGCTCTGTGTCTGTGTGTGGACACCTATGTCCTTCCTGTACCTTTAGGTGGCCAGCACCAACAGCGACTCCCTGCAAGGAGATGATGCCAAAATAGGTGTACCTGGCCCATTCAGTGGAAAAAAGCGTGTGGATCCTGGCTGGGATATGGTGGAGGAACAGGGAAACAGCTGTCAAGCCCAAAATCAGCACCTCAGCAGCTGGAATCTACCAGCAATTTCAGTTTATGCTACTGTGTTAAAACAAAAATACAGTCAGTCCCATTTCAGTTTGCATTAAAATGTGCTCTTTACTTGCTGCAGAGGTAATAATCATAATAAATATTGCAGATGAGCATTTACCATATTTGCTGTCCCTGTCGTATCACATCACCATACCTGACTAAACATCCTGAGGTTGAGGGAAAACAGTAGTACATATCCATTTCCTTCTCACACCCTCATATTAGCCAGGTAAAACATGATTTCCACAAGCTCCTTTTGATAGAGATAAGAGTAATTGTTGGCTATTTAAATCTGGTAGGTGAAGGACTTAAAGTTAAGTGACATTTTCTAGGTCAGAAGGAGATTCAGCACCTGTATTTTTCAATGGTGTGCCAGAGCCCTGACTTCTGCCTTGTGCTCCCACAGCTGAATTTTATCTCATAGAGCTGAACAGTGATGATGAATGTGCTGTGGAATTTGCTTTGCAAAACCAATATTTAACTTTCTATAGATCACTGAAGACCTGATAAAACTCTTGAGTGTCACCTAACCAATTTCTCTCTATTTTTAATTGAAAAATCTTTTTATTCTTTTCATCTAAATGTGTGGTTCAAGTAAGAATGGAAAGGCCATTTACAGTTCTTTTCAAATACCAATCACACACACAAAAAAAAAATCAGTGTTCAGAGTGAGACTTTGAAGGAAAAATTCCTTTTAAAAGCATCAGCTATTTCAAAAAGGGGAGTCACATTTATTATTAGCCAAGAAGGTCAATTCTTCCTTCTTGCTTTTGGGTGTGGAGAGGCAAATGGCCAGGAAGACAGGGCTGGGCTGTGTGGGGGTGATGTGAGCAGCTTTGATATCCTGGGTGATGCTCCCCTGTGCACAGGCTGGTGGTGCAAATTCCGTGGTGGGGAAGGGCAGAACAGGAGCCAAGGGAGCAATCCAGGGAATAAGCTAGTGAGATACATAGTTTGTTCCCAGCAAAGATATGGCAATGCTGACATGAGCTAATTCATCTAGGACCGTTGTCCAAAATGAGAGATTGGAGTCCACAGAAGGCTTTTTTTTCTTGTTTATTGTTTACAGTAACTTCCTATGAGAACTGAAGGCTTTCTTATGTTAGGGCAAAAAATTAAACACATCACAGTTGCTGAAAAATATGTCCAAATACAATATTGATAGGAAAAGTCAGCCTGAAAGTGCCAGTATGAGGAAGGGATTCTGCACAGGGCATTTTATACAGTTGTTTTTCAACTCTTTTCCATAAATTAGCTGAATATAGTACTTATTTATTGTTTGCATTTATTTAGATCACTCAGTTTATAGCAAGATTCTAATTTGACAGAATAGTTTGGGTTTTTTGCTTCAAGATCTTGTAGATTTAAATTTTAAATATTTTATGTTAAACTTGTTTTCCTCCTTGTCTCCTCCCTAGTAAGCAAAGGACGTCTTTTATAAGTCCTGACATATTTAATCTTGCTAAGTTCTGATATTTAAAAAAAAACCCAAAAAACCAAAAAAATGTAAATCATTTGAATGCTAGGAAGTATTAGGAAAGGGACTGGATATGAAAAGGAAAACATCACTGTTTTACCTTATGTGTTGTTTTAGTGCCCATAGATACAACATTTAATTAATTTTGGATCGTTTTAACCTAAAATGGGATATAGTAAAAAAGACAAAGTGCATTGAAAGGAGAGAAGGCTGATTAAGGAAACAAATTCTTTCTATATTAAGTACATACAAATAGATTAAGATTATACAAGACAGAAAAGACACAAACAAGGGGGAATTACAGAGATCTAAAGCAGCATTATTTGCCTGGGGAAGGCATGTTTACATGCAATGACTATTCACTGCTTCTCTAAATACAGGAAGCAATGGAAATCAAATTAAATTTTCATGTAGTAGGCTCAAACCAAACTACATGTTTTGTTTTTTTCCTACATAAAAAAAGTATTAATCTGTGAAACTTGTTGCTAAAGTATTTGCCAATGCCAAAAATTTACATACATTTAAAAACACATTAAGCAGACTCAAAGAATAATCTATGAAAGGCTAATAAACATAAGTTAAAACCTGCTACTCAGGAATACCTTGAACTTCAGATCAGAGGAAGCTGTTAGATTGTAATAAGAAAGCAGGCTTTTAATAATTTTTGCTGTGTTTCTATACTGTTCTGTAGAGGAGCTACTCTTTTTGCATTTCCCTTGATCAATCCTGAAAGCAAGAAACTACATGTAATTTTTGTTCTACCCAACAAAATTACCTTTTTTCTGGAGTTCAAAAAACCTGAACAAACATCCAAAATTTAGCAAAACTAAGTATTTTGATTGTCAGAAAAATGTTGGCCAGGTTGCCATGAATTAAGGTTAAAAAGAAACAGTAAAAAGGCAAACTACCTGTTTACAAAACAGAAAATCTCATTTTCCTCCCACACCTATTCATATTTACTTGCAGTCATTACAGCTAAGAGCATAGTGCTGGAGAGGATACTTAAACATACAATTACACAAAAAATATAGCAGGTAAAGTAGTAAAACAGGCAGAATAACATAATACAAAAGGTAGGCATATTTTATATTGGACTTTGTTTAAAATTTTGTTTTGAATTTTGGACCAGCTCCATTGAAAAAATTAGAGAATCCCTTCCTATTGTTTTTGTGATGTTTTACATTAGGATTATTTTGTTATTCTCCTTGTCTCAGTCAATCTACCTAACTTTCACCATCCAGTCATCTAACAGAACAATTTACAAGATGTATATTTTAATAAAACAAAGAGAGTGAATTTTTATTATGCTCTGCAAAGAAATGATCTCTTCTGCTCATGCTTTGCACCTAATTATCTAATCTCCTTCAAATTCTTAGTAAGCATAAGCCTGCCTTTTCTGGTGTTTGATACAGAACTACCCTGATCTATTAAACACATAATCCTAATATCACACCAAAAGAAATTGAAAAAGAAAAAAATATTGAAACACAAATCTTCAGGATGTGAAGAACAAAACTGACCTTATTGCCTCTAAATATGGTGTTCTAATTGTGTAAATTTGATTTCACATTACATCTGTAAAGTCCTAGTTACTACAGATCATATTTATACTAATATTACCACTTTTGTTTTGAAAAATCTGGATGTTACATAGGTGTAAGCACCCACCCTTAAGGGAAAGCAATTTTATTAAATTATCTGAGGCTAAACCAACTGCAGTTGGAAAAAAAGCAAACAAGCTTTTATACAGAAACTGAGGCTTTTTTTTACTTAAAAAAAAAGCCTTTTCCTTTCTGTGTCAGAAAGCTGGACTATCATTCATTTCAATGACAAATATTTCCTCACAAAATCTTGATTTTTTCCTAGCCTTAAGCAATCATGTCTGTGATCATTCTACTGAAATAAGGAGATCCTGAAAGACCAGCCGACTGAGAGATGACTGAGAAGTTGGAGCCATGGCAATTTGTCTAGGTAAGATACCCTTCTGTTAATAGTACAGAGAAGCAGTGATGATCCAGCACAGTTGGAACTGGATCTGCTTGCTCTGAACAGCTGGGAGAGCAAAGGTGAAGCGTCAGCTCTTTAGTGTAGTTCTGTGTGTTATAGAATCCAGAGTGCCATGGGAGTGATGCATCGCCTTGGCTTGTCAGACTGGTCCTTCTGTGGTACAGATTAGGTCTGACTCTGTCTGAGTTTGCTCAGTGCTGGAGATAAGGAAAGACTTTGAATCTTGCTAAAATCCCTTAAGAAACCAGACACCTGAACTGCAAACAGATGACATAAGCAGCAGCAGTCAATAATTTGGAAGTTTATATCTCACTTGTACAATTCAGTGGGTGTTTAAACATTGATTTTCTCGAAATTAGAATCAGGCTCCCAGGTTCTAAATTAATTTTTAACTAATGTACAGAAGGAAATGCTCCATTAAATTGCTGCTACTGTATTACTTGTCACAACACCAACACCACCTTCTGCTGTTGCAGAGGCCTCAGTTCAACAGCCTCTCATCCTCCAAACTGCTTGAAATCAATAACACTATATTCAGTCTCCCAGCAAACAGTGAAAAAGCTGCTAGGTTAAACCTCACACAGGAAAAAAAGAGATGGAATTTTTTGTGATTGTTATTTACATTTAAGAGTAAAATAAGGATTGAAAAAAAAAAAAAAACTTAAGGCTGAAGTGTTAAAGTTTTGTTGTTTACCTAGGACTTTGTGTCAGAAATTTCCTTTGTTTCTTGGTCTCTCTGTGGAATCTAAGGTGAGTAAAAAATTCTGACCTGCAGCCTGAGGTCAAAGTATGAACTTCTTCTTCCTGAAGTTTTCAACTTTGCATAGAGCTGCTGGACTAGAATGTATTAATGTGAGGTTCAGTTTGCCCTCATTTGCCTTTCATTAGGGGAAAACGTGGACATTCAGTAAAGCTGCCAATCAGCTCTGCTTGACATTATTGGACTAGGTCAGGAAGCCACAAGTTCTGTTAAGTGCCTTCAACGCAGGAGCAATTAGAACCTGATAACCTTTTATTGTTCTTGTCACTTGCAGGGTTTTTTAAATAGAATGTGACAGAAACAAATGCAATGGGGTGATTTTTATTATATCTAGCTCATCTAGCACTGCTGTCAATTTAAGTTACAGTTTTAAGAGGAAATCACCAAATAACACATTTATCTTCTGCTATGGTAAATCACACCATCATTATTCAGATGGAAAACCTACAATAATAATACTACCATCTCTATTTTTTCTATTAATTCTGCTATATATCAGTGGCAGAGAAATAACAGCCAATATATGTCCAGCACATATAAATGGGTTTGTATGTAGCTGCTACATATTCTATTTAAAAGTACAGCAGCTTCTGTACAATCTGTTGCATGTTCCTATAGCTGTAAATGGGCAGGGAAAGCAAACACAGTTGCATATCAACAGGTTAGGCCACCAGACTGCATTGACCCTTTGAGGTCAATGGAAATAATGATTTCACTGAGCTTTTCAGTTCGATTCTGGATATATGTACCTGTTCAGCACAGATGTGCATTTCAACTGCAGAAGTAAACAGAAGTATTTACAGCTAAAGGTATCATCCTTAAGGCATGATGACTTTGCTTTCACTTACTAACTAAAACTTGCTTGGTTTGGTTCAGGAGGCTTTTACACAGCTTCACTCTCATTGCAGTAAAATAAAATTTTTTGCCTCCTTGCGTAATTTCAAGAAAGAGTTTGGTGGCTCATGAATGGCTTCAATTAAGTAAAAATATGTTTCATTTGTGTAAGTCAATAATTTGAAACAATCACGTTTAGAAATTTAAATTAACATAATGGAAAGGAAAAATGCCTCTTCCAATCCTGATAGTGTTTTAGGTTGAATACATTTCATTGTTGACATTTGAATTTGTTACTGGTTGAAGTTTAAATTACAACAGTGAAGGCATATTTGTTTCAGGTTTAAATTTCTCTTTGTTTAATATAGCTGTCAAGTCATAAGAAAAAGTCAGATCATACAAATAACATTTTTAAACAGAAAAATATTTTATAAGGTGGTTAAATTTCATTTGTCTTAGGGTCAAACAGGAATGGGTTCTTTCAAATTTGCAAATCCATGAACAAGTTTTGTATCTGATGTATTTTATTAGTAAAGGCAAGCTGAAGCAAACGATTTCCTGCTGATGTTCACAGTAAGCATATCTCCTGGTTTCCCAAACCATTGGAGACAATAGGTTCTAAAAGCTAGTTTGAAGTACCTAATGAAGAAAGGGGTTTTCTTCTAGTTTTCTCTTTCATCTGATAACCTTTCTAAATGCTCTGACAACAAGAAGGCTTAAATGTAAATTTTGTGTCTATTCAGAATGATTCTCTTGAAAGAGCTAAGAAATAGTCAAGTCAAAAAAATCTCAAGAGGATCATATTTGGTTAAAATTAATGATTCTTCTGAAACTACATTTCTTATATGGGATCAATTTACAAAATTTCATTTTGAGGGGAAAAAACATCACCACAATGTTAAAAAATCTCATTTTACCATTTTCATAACAATTAAGTTTTGCTGTTGATTTTACTACTTGCATTTTCTATTTCTATTGTGGGTTTTTTTCCCCAATCTGGAAATTACAACACTTTAAAAGTTTAACCAGCCACAGGAATTTTCCCTCCCTTGTGTCACCCCTGTTAAAACTCACCTTCCTGGAGGATTTGGAGTCTGGAAGATTTGTTACACTTTGAAAATTTTTCCCAAAACAGAACTTCCAGCTCCTCCACAGCTTTAAGTGTTAGTTGATTTTCTAAAAGCTCTTTATTGTTCGATTCAAATTTTATGTAAAAGTGGTAATTCTTCAAGAGGCTCTCTCAAAATGTCCAGTGGTCGGTGCACCTGCATTAGAGGTGAGCAGACCAACTGAGGAGGTCACAGGTATACATCTCATGCAATTCAGGACAGACCTAGCTGTCCAAAATGAAAAGCTTACACTTCCATAGTGATGACCTGGTTCTGTGGGTTACTTTTAAAGTAAAACATGAAATCTGCCCACCTCAGTGAAAGGGAAGTGGGGCTGGACCAGATAAACCCTTCCAACCTTACCCTTTCTGTGATTCAGAGAAAGGAACAAACCAATTTTCCCTCCAGGAGGATACTCAGAGCTGGAGGTGGAATATGGCAGGTCCATGCCACTGGGACACAGGCATGAGTAGTATTTCAGGTGTTCCTGACCACAGAATCTCCCTCTTGACTAATTACTATGTGGTGGTTGCTGAGCTGGTGGGCACTGAGTGGTTCCAGCCCCCATGATTGCCTTTCAGTGTGCTGCTGTGAGGGCTCTGGCTCCCTGAATGCTCCCTGCACCCATTTTTTAAAGTCACCTAAATCCTTTGTGGACACAGACCCTTGGTAAAAATAAAACTCCAGCTGAATCCGAGAGCATTTAGGGCAAGACTATCAAAAATGAAGTTGTTTAACAAAGATAATCTCCTGTTCAGATATCAGAGTGTACTATTTTGTAGTGAAACTGTTGAATTTTAATTACTTGACAAATCTGAAAAAAAAATTTGCTGGCTTGATTTTCAAAGTGTTCTGTATTTATTGTTTCAGTTAACTTCACCTCTTCTACACTATTGTTTATGTTAAGTATTCTTCATTGCTATTAAATTTATATTTTTTCACACAGTCTCTTTGGTTTTTGTTGTTTTGTTTGATGCTCCACAGAGATACATAGTTCCTTTAAGGAAAGAGTATATTTTACATTACTTCATATGGCTCATTGTTTTGACTGTTGCTGTGTATTTCCGACAACATATTCAGGCTTTTTTGAAAGTTTTGTTGTAAGTGACTGCCAGATCTGAAAGAGCATTTCAGGTCTAGTGCTTGAAATGTATATACTTTTTCCAGGCCAGTTGAGTAATGAAAACATATTTAATTATTTCCAGTCTCTCGAATGGTGTACAGTGTAATTAACTATGATGAGTATTTCCAGGCTAATTAGAGCAAACTGTGGTACCAAACTAATTGGACACAAAAGTACCTCTGAAGAGCAATAAAACAAGTTTATCACTTGTGTTTGTCATAAAAGTAGCATGAAAGTGGTATGAAAACAGCATGTATAAAAAATTTAGGAAAACTGTTAAGATGATCTTTAAGGCAAGATGGATTCCTGTCAGATCATTTCAGAATCAAGAGTGTCTTTGCCTTATTTGATTCAAACCTCCTTCCTTTGACGTGTAGCTGCCCACCAACATGCTGGACTTCATGTCACACAACTCCCTCTACCATCTTCTCCTTAGGCAGGAAAATCTTTCCCTACAGCTACTTGGATTCTCATGAATCTACTGACTCTCAAGATTTTATCACATCTGCTATTTGAAAACTTCTGGAGTCATACTAAATTTTATGAATTGCAGCTTTCTTAGGAGGGGAAAAGAATCTACAGAAGTCTGAGAATTCTGTCATGTTAAGGGAAGGGAAGGGAAGGGAAGGGAAGGGAAGGGAAGGGAAGGGAAGGGAAGGGAATTTCCTTAGAAATAGAAAGGATATTTCTATCTTGTTAATTTTTCTTCAACGCTCTGCACCTATTTTTGTTATCTCATTATAAACAGATAATTTTGTGTGAATAAAGATAATGAAGAATTATATTTATATTTCCTTCAAACTGCAGCCTAAATCTTTCTCTCTAATTCTGTGAAATATTTTGGGGGTCAACTTCTGAGCATAGTGCACAGCAGAATTAGGAAAAACTCAGATGGGTTTAATTTTTACAGGCCTGTTAGTCTCACTTCAATGCCTGGTAGAGTTATGGAGAAGATTATTCTGGGGTGTATTGAAAAATGCCTGAAGGACAACAGTCATCAGTCAGCATGGCTTCATGAGGGGAAAGTCCTGCTTATCAAACCTGATTTCCTTTTATGACAAGGTAACCCACCTAGGTGATCAAGGGAAGCCAACTGATAAAATCTTGAATTTCAGCAAAGCTTTTGATACTGTTTCTCATAATATCCTCCTGGACAAAATGTCCAGCCTTCAGCTGCATAAAAACATCATGAGATGGGTGAGCAAGCGGCTCGTGGTTGGGTGCAAAGGGTTACACTGAATGGGTCCTGCTGCCATCCAGGCACTAGTGGGGTTCTGCAGGCCTCCATCTTAGGCCCAGCTCTCTTCAGGTATCTTCATTAACAAATTGAATGCAGGACTCAAAGGGATACTAAGCAAGTTTGCAGATGATACAAAACTGGGAGGAGCAGCTGACTTCATTAAAGAGAGGCCCTGCAAAGAGACCTCAAAAATCAGAGGTCTGGGCAATCACCAACTGTATGAAGTTTAACAAATACAAGTGACAGATTCTGCACTTGAAATGGGGAACCCTGGGTGTATGACAGCCTGAGGAGGGAGAGTCTGGAGAGCAACCCTGCAGAAAGGGACCATGGCAAGTTGGGCATGAGCCAGCAGTGCCCTGGCAGCCAAGAGGGCCAACTCTGTCCTGGGGGCATCAGGCACAGTATCACCAGCCAGGTAAAGGAGAGGATTGTCCTGCTCAGCTCTGCACTGAGGCAGTCTCATCTCGAGTGCTGGGGGCAGTTCTAGGCACCACAATATAAGAAAGACATTAAATTATTAGAGAGCATTCAGAAAAGGACCATGAGGATGATGTAGGTTCTGGAAGAGAAGCCATATGAGGAAGGGCTGAGGTCCCTTGGTCTGTTCAGCCTAGAGAAGAGGACACTGAGGGGAGACCTCACTGCAGTTACAACTTCCTATGAGGGGAAGAGGAGGGGCAGGCACTGATTTCTTCTCTTTGGTGACAGTGACAGAACCCGAGGGAATGGCCTGAACTTGTGTCAGAGGAGGTTTAGGTTNAGAGGAGGTTTAGGTTGGATATCAGGAAAAGGTTCTTCACCCAGAGGGTGGCTGGGCACTGGAACAGACTCCCCAGGGAAGTGGTCACAGCACCAAGACTGACAAAGCTTAAGAAACATTTGGACAATGTTCTCAGGCACATGATGTGATTCTTTGGACTGTCCTATGCAGGAATTGGACTTCACTGATCCTTGTGAGTCCCTTCCCAGCTCAGAATATTCAGTGATTCTGT
>VZRX01022392.1:10100-70755 GCA_013398075.1 Notiomystis cincta | reverse complement strand
GGGGGCCCCCCCGCCCCGCCGCGCCCCGCCGGGAGCGCCGGGATGGGTTTAGCCCCGGGAGATGCTCCTGGAAGGCTGGATCAGGCTCTGAGCCGTGGGAGGGNGTGGGGGGGAGGACAGGGGTTTCTGGCACCGTTCCCCATCAGGAAAAGGGAAAGGGAATGACAGAGTGGAAGGGGCTTGGTGAGAGCCCCCTCCTCGCCCCAGGACAGAGGGGCGCTGCCCCCCACAGCACCCCTCTATCACCCGACCTGCTTCCAGCAGCTGCTGAGGTCGGAGTCTGCTGCTTTTTGCCCCCAGCCGAGGAAATGTCCTGCTGGGCTGTCCCCATTGTCACCATGTGGGACAAGCCGTGGGTCACGAGCCATGGCCACTCCGCCAGGAAAATCCACAGCTGCCAGCTGTGCCCACCCCATGCCCACTTGTGCCCACGGGACAGCAGCAGGGTGCAAACCCTCCCGGGGCCCACGGGAACCCCCCGAGCCACCGCAGCACCGCCAGCTCCTTGGCACCACAAGCGGCCGTGGCCAAAGGCGGTGACCGAGCGCCTCTGCCGAGCCCCCGGGCAGCAGAACCCCGTGGAGAGGAAGCAGGAGCGAGGTGGCTGCCGGGGCTGCCTCGTGGCCCCTCACGGTGGCCTCACGCCCTGCCCGGGCCCGTCCTCCCCCGCGCGGGGCTGGCACCGGTGCGTGTCGGGGCGCGGGTGGGAGCAGGTCCTCGGGCCAGCAGCATCGAGCACATGATCTGTTGTGGCAGGTTCCCTGCAGCCTGGAGCCAGCCCCGAGCGAGCGCTGGTGATGGCTTTAATTGCTTTCAGATTCGATAGCCCAGCCCGTGACAGCCCGGCCGGGCGGCTCCAGCTGCGCCGGCCCGGACCCTGCGCGGCCCCGCGCCCGCTGCCCTGGGATGGAGAGCGCGGGAGGAGGAGAGGATGGGGCCCTGGGATGGGGTCTTCCTCTTCCTCCCAGCGAAGTCTTCTCCTTCCTCATGTCTGTCTGGCTGACCCCCGAGCCTCATCCCTGGGGAGACCCAGCCGAGGGACAGCGTGGCACCCTAGGATGCCATGGCAGCCCTGCCCTGAAGCCACCCGGCCATGTGCCACCGTGACTCCCAGGTGAGCACCCCAGAGCAGGTCCACTCCCGCCCTCAGGGTGCAGCTCTGCCGTACCCCCGTTCAGAGGTGGGGAGGATGTTGGAGAGCTTTATTCACCCATCAGAGCTGGGGACGTGGGAGGTGGAGGGTCCGTGATGCCACTGGGGCACAGGCTGGTCCTGTCTGGCGGCTGCTTGTGCCCTCCCGCCCTGCATGGCCGTGTCGGGAGACTGGGGACTGCTCTCCAGGTAGTCGGGGCCTGATCCAGATCTCGGGGGCTTTCTCGCCCATCTGAAAGGGGAAGAAACTGACCCCAAGCATCAGGTCCTCACCCCACTGGGTGGTGGCTGCGGGGTAGCTTTGGGTCTCCGGAGTGGGAGGATAAAGGGCTGCTCACCACCTACGGTGGCACCCGTGGGCTGGCCCTGACCCACTGGTGCCACTGCATCCTCCTCCTCCCCTTTCCCGCTGCTGCCATGGTCCGAGGTACCTCCCCCGACTCCAGCCCAGCCCAGGTGGGTGCAGGCAGCTGCAAGGATCCGTAATGTTTCTCTGCCTGGCGCCGGAGTGTGCTCGAGGGAAGCAGGATGAACACCCTGGCGCCCGGAGCTCGCCAGGCGCGCACGGCTCTGCAGCAAGGCTGGGAGTCCCAGCCCGAGCCCCGCTCTGGCACACGGTGCCAGTGATGACCGTGCCGTGTGTCCTTCCTGAGTGCGACCGGCCGGGAGCCCCGGCCCCAGCGGCACCCGCTCCCTCCGGGGGTGCCGGGGTGGGGATGGGCTGCCTGCAGGGAACCCCCTGCGCCTGCGGTCTGGACAGTAGCAGCGGCTGGTGCCGGTGGAGGTGAAGGCTCCTCCGTGGCTCGCCAGCTCCTGGCAGAGCGCGGGACGCAGCGGAGGATGAGGAGGGGGCCGCTCGCTTCCCGATCCATTATTGCGGGCAGCGCCGGCGGGCGCCCGGGGCAGGGGCTGCATTATTGACGAAGGGAAAGGCAGGCCGGGGCGCAGGCAGGGACCCTCCTGCAGGGCTCAGCCCCGGGCAAAGCACTTCGCCTGCGCCGCAGAGCCGCAGAGCTGCCAGGCCTGGCCCGGGGCAGCGGCCGCAGCCCGCCGCAGCCACCCACCGCAGGGCATCCCCTGGGCCGGGCCGGTGCTGGGCTCCGTGCACCCCTCGGCACCTCCAGGGAGGGCGACAGAGGTGGGCAACAACCCCCTTGCGATGCTCACGCTGGCACCGGTGCTGCAGCTCTGCCCCCCTCAACCCGGCGCAGCGCTGGTGCTGCTCTTTTTTAAGCTTCCCTCTGTCTCCAGGCGGAGATTTGTGGCGTAAAATGCACAATATGTTCTATCTGCCCTGTGGGAGCCATAAAATATTCACCAGCAGCTCCCATTATAGTCAGAGTGAATCACAGAGAGCTCTCGAGCCCTCGCTCCCTGACATGCCCCCTCTCTGAGCAGCCCCGGCGCAGCCGCGGGGTCCCGCCGGTGCCAGGGCCTGACGAGTGGCCAGAGCCCGGCCGGGTCCCACGGCAGGGACCCACATTCCCACCTCTGCCCCCGGGAGATCTTTCCCCGGGCTCAGCAGGTCAAGGGGTGGTGACCGTGCTGATGAGACGACAACTGCCTTAGAGAATCCCAGACTGGTTTGGGACGGAAGGGACATTAAAGCCCATCCCGTTCCACCCCCTGCCGCGGGCAGGGACACCTTCCACTCTCCCAGGGTGCTCCAAGCCACGTCCAACCTGGCCTTGGACAATTTCAGGGATCCAGGGACAGCCACAGCTTCTCTGGGCACCCTGTGCCAGGGCCTCACCGTCCTTCACCTTCACCTGCCCGAGCACCCTCGTGTGTGCCCAGGGAGGAGCAGCACTAGCCCGGCGGGTGGGGGGGACCAGCGGGACGGCGGCAGCAGTGGGGTGGGCTCACATGGTGCTGGCAGCCTGCCGTGCTCACGCTGTCCCACCAGATGAGCTGGTGTGTGGACATCCCTGGGGTGACTTGTGCTGTCATTTTTGCAGCCCCAGCCCTCTGGGTGAGGTGTCAAAGCCGTGCCAGGGCAGTGGGACAGCCCCTGCCTGCTCCCTGCCTCAGCTGCCACACCTGTGCCCCTGCTCTTCACAGGGCTCCGTACCAGAGCACTCCTCTTCCATCTCCCCTCCACAGTGTCCTGCTGTCCATCCTTCCCTTCCACCCATCCTTCCCTCGACCCGCTGCTCCCTCTGCTCATCCCCATCTCCTCCTTCAGACCTCAGGCTTAAGACTGGCAGAGCCAAGGAGTGACAAATTTCTTGACGAAGGAACACCCTCCTCCAGAGCTGATGTGTCAAACACAATTTTATCTTTTGCTACACAATTATTTATAATTATAAAGCAGTTAATGCTGCCTCAGCCCTTGGGAATTGGGCACAATTAGGGTTGGATTTCACCTCCACCTCCTCCATGGCTTCACCGTAGCTCTCAGCCCGGTCCGTGACACTGGAGGTGTCCGAGGGCTCCCAAAGTGTCCAGACAGGATCATTGCCCTCCACTGCCACCCACGTGCCTGCTCCCGGGAGATGGTGTCCCCTGCAGCACTAGCCCACCCGAGTGTCCCCGGCTGCACCGGGCACTGCCGTGCCAAGCTCCTGGCATGGCAGGATTTGCTCCCGGTGCGTTGGCGGGCGCGGGGGTCACCAGGACGTGGCTCCAGAGAGCCGTGGGAAGGCAGGACATGGTCACCCACCTGGGCTGGTCATCACGACAAGAGCCACCGCCGGGTCACTGGGCTGAGATGTCCCAGCGTGTCCTTGGCACCGAGCAGGCGGGGGACCCGTGGTGGCCCCACAAGCCCCGGGATCGCCAGGAGGCAGCAGCGAGGGGCTGCGCTGCCGCGAGGGTTAAACCCGGCTCCTCTCCCTGAACAGACTGAGGGAGAGGAGCGAGCGTGGCAGTGCCCTCCCCGCCAAAATTAACTCTCCATCTGTTTCTCCCTGGCTGAGGCTGATGGCTTGTGACAGGGCCTCCTGAATGCAAAGATGTTTCGCCCGGAAAAATCTATTACAAGTCGCTGTAAGAAAGACCGAAATCCTCTCCTTCTGTCTCTCCCTACTGGTCTCAAGGTGCCCACCCCGGGCGAGAGCGGGCTGGCAGCCGGCCGCCTCCGCTCAGCCGGAAAGTTCTCCCCGCGCCAGGCGGCCTCGCCGCCGGCCAAACGGCACGGCAGGGAGCAGGGGTGCTGCCCTGGGTACTGAGAGGAGGGAGAGCCGCCCCTGCATCCCCAGCCTGGGCGCGGTGCCGGGGATGCACCGGGCACGGCCAGCGCGCTGCCGGCGTGGAGCGGGTGGGGAAACTGAGGCAGGAGGCGCGGGAGAGCATCCAGGCGGACGGTGGGTGCCCTCTCCCGGCCACGGCACGGCCCTGCTCGGCCCTGCGAGAGAACGTCGCTCATTTTATGGGAATTTCTGGATTTTGCTTTTGTTTTGCTTTGTTTCCACCCCTCTCTGCATCCACGCATCCCGACGTGCAGCTAAACAACTTTGAATTCCCATTTTTTGGTGCTCAGCTCTCCCCCCAGCACCGACTGTCACTGCTCCACGGAACTGCCTTCAAGACCCATTGCTTTGACCCCCAAACTTGCCTCCTGATCCCTGTCCCTTCCACAGCAAAACCAGGCAGCTTCAGTAAAAAACAAAACTTTATTTGGTCCGTCAGAACCTGAGTTTGAAAACCACCCATGGATAATTTGTATCATACAGGGATTACTGATCTGATTTACAATTGATAAAATATCCTATGATTCTGAAGAGCTGGACAGTATTTACAGGGTTAAAAATATTCACAGCTCAGAAAGACAGAGAGAGAAGAAAAAAAGTGAAGGACAAATCATCCCAGGGAGGAAGGAGCTGGAAAGAGAGAAAACAGATCAACAAACAAATACGGACAGAGCTTGGCTCAGCAGCCCTGGCGGGGGGGCGGGGCTGGGAGGTGCCAGGACAGCCCACCCCTCCTGCTACCCCCCAGTCCCCAGGGGACACAGAGGGGCAGGCTGGGCAGAGCCCCTCGCACCCCCTGCCCAGCCCAGCTGCTGGTGCAGGGTTTGGGGTGCAGGACCCCCCAGCAGGGTCCCTGCCAGAATAGGGTCCAGTACTGCCCATCACCCCCCTCAGCTGTAGGTCCACACAGCTCAGGAAGGAGAGGTACACAGGGGGACCCCCAGAACACACACACACACACACACACGCGCGCACACACACACGTCAAGTCAGAGAGCCACGATGCCCTGAAAACGTGAGGTGCAGCTCCCCCCAGGATCAGCCCCCACCTCCGAGCACCCACAGGGCCAGCAGCACCCCGAGGTGCAGCCCTCACCTTGTGCTCACTGCCTTCCACAGTACTCGGGCTCTGAAGAAGGGGGTTCTCCGCTTCTCCCCCAAAACCACCCCCTCCCCAGCCCATGGGCTCGTGGTAACTCCAGGGAACCGCTCCCCGACCCCGGGTCTGCCCCCCCTCTCCCTCCACGGGGCACGGGGGGGCCCACAGGGCAGTGCCCGAGGGGCTGAGCCCGGCTCGGGCCATGGCTTCTCTCCAGGCACTGCTCCCAGCGGCCGCCTTTGCATAGTAACACTTGTGTGACAGGGTGAGGGGGCCCCGGTGGCACAGCCCCCCACGAGCAGCACCCCGAGGCCTCGCTTCCCACCCGCAGCCAAGGAGGTGGTGAAACCTCTGAGTTTCACCCCAATTACAGCAAAAACCCCTCAGCAGCAGCTTTCTGCAACAACCCTGTGCCCTCTCCTCCCCAGCCTCAGCACCAGGATAGGTGGGGGTCGCTGGATGGGTGGCACCATGGCAGCATGACCCTGACACCCCTCAGCCCAACCTCAGCACCACGCTGGTGCTGGCAGCAGACAAAGGGGGCAACAAGACAGCGGGAAGGGCCCGGGGACAGACGGAGGGTCACACAGACGGACAGACATCAGAGGTATATTCTTCTTTTTGCAGCGCCAGCGCCCTGGCACCACCGGAAGGGGCAGAGTCCTGAGCGTGGTGCCTGGGAAGGGTCTTGACAGCAACCTCCAGCCCCTCCCTCTCCCACAGCCCCCGGGGCGGGCAGAGGGCACTGGGCCCAGCACAGGTACAGGGCAGGTGGGATCCTGAGATGGCCCCGTGCCCCCAGCTGCTCCTCATAAAGTGCGCGGGGGGCAGTGGCGCCGGGGCGGGGGGCAGCGGGCAGGGCTGGTGCTGGCCCCGAGAACTCGCCCCGGCCCCAGGGCGTAGGGCAAAGTGCTGGGGGTGCCGCTCCGGCTCTGCCCCACGGCTCAGCGCCGGAGGCTCGGGGCGGGGGGGCACCCCGGGCCAGAGGCTCGGTGACAGGAACGGGGCAGAGGGGCGGGGAGGAGGAGGCTCTTTGTCATAGGGGCCGGGGGCCGTGCAGCCCGGCGACCTCGGGCGTGAGCAGCGGGTTGTGAGTGCCCTTCGTCAGCATCCAGTCATTGAGGAAGGCCTGGGTGGCTTTGCGGTGCGCCAGGCGGTGCGTGATGGAGAAGCCGGCGTTACCCTCCAGCTGGGACAGGATCACCAACACCTGCCTGTGGAGAGAGGCACGGGCTCAGGGCAGCAGCCTCTGCCCCAGCAATCCCACCCTGTCCATGCCTCCCTGCCACTGCCTCGCTCCCAGCTTCCTGCCAGCCCCGTGGCAGCCCCCGTGGCCCACCCCTGCCTACCCCAGACCTGTGCAGGGGGGGGACGCTGTCCTGCGTCTTGAGGCTGCCACGCGTGGACACCACGTTGAAGCTGTCGGTGCAGTCGCACTGCACGTGCAGGTAGGACTTGGGGTGCCGGTTCTCCACCACCACGATGAGCCCTGCCCAGCCGTGGGTCAGGTAGTAGCAGGTCATCCCTTCACGGCCCTGGGGCAGACAGCAGGGAAGGAGATGAAGCCTCTGGGCATCCCTGTCCCCAGATCGAAATCTCTGCACTGACATCTTCCACTCTAGCCAAGGGCTGCCCATCTGCTGGGGTGCCCTGCACTGCCCCAGGGAGCCAAGGGGGTGGGCATCCAGGGGTGGCAGCCAGAGCTGGCACAGACCTGCCCAACCCCTGTCTGAGGACCCTCAGGCTCCCTCCGGCAGCATCGTCCCCCTCCCCACTGCAGCCCCTGCCCTATGCCCCCCACCCACCTCGTGGCGCTCGCCCTTGTTCTCGGTCAGCAGGATGATGGCATCTGCCAGTGTGGTGGGCTGTGCCTCCACCTGCTCCACCATCACCAGGCGGGAGCTGTAGATGGCCAGGATGTAGCTGGAATAATCAATGGGTGGTCGGCTGCTGGTGGGACTGGAAGCTGCAGAGACATCCGGAGGAAGGGGGATCAGGGAACTGTCACCAAGCCCACAGTCCCCAGGAGCACGGTGATCCCGGGTTGATGCACATGCAACAACTTCCATCTTCAAGAAAGTCCCCATGATGAGGACCAAGGGCTTTGGCACCTCTCCCTCCCCCGGGGCCCCTCCATCCTCTCACCCTGGGCAGCAGGGCCAGCCGGGGCAGTGCTCCAGTGGTTGAAGGCGCAGCACACAACGGCGTATTCGCCCGGCTCCAGCATCACGTCGCAGTTGACGAACTTTTTGACAGCTCGTTTGCTGTGAGCCATCAGCCGGCCCAGGCTCAGCTTGTTCCCACTGGTGAAGGTGGCCCGGAAAACCATGATGCACAGGTCCAGCAAGTGGCTGTCCACCGTGTCCGACCTCCTGTGTCAGGAAGGAAGGGTCACACGTCACCCAGGACACAGGCAGCAGATCCAGGGAAGAGCTATCCCACTGCCCCAGATATCCAGCCCCAGGAACTAGCCTTGCTAGGGGTTGGGTTCCAGCTAAACATGAGCAGTTCCCAAGATTTGGAGATGGTGATGGGGGCCCATCCCTGAGCTCTGTGACCTCAGGGGATACCGTGTGCTCGGATGCCAATGTGTTTGGATTTCTTCTGCGCTCACAGAATCACAGAATTGTGGAATCATTAACGTTGGGAAAGTCCTCTAAGATCACTGAGTCCAACCATTAACTCAGCACTGCCAAAGTCACCACTAACCCATGTCCCCAAGTGCCACATCCATCAGGCTTTTAAATCCTTCCAGGGATGGGGACTCCACCACTGCCCTGGGCAGCTGTGCCAGTGCCTGACCACCCTTTCAGTGCACAAATTTTCCCAATACCCGACCTAAACCTCTCCTAGTGCAACTTGAGGCCGTTTCCCCTTGTTCTGTCTGAAAGCAGAGCCTGACCCTCTCCTGGCTGCACCCTCCTGTCAGGGAGTTGTGCAGAGCCAGAAGGTCCCTCCTGAGCCTCCTCTCCTCCAGGCTGAGCACCCCCAGTTTTGCTGCCCTGCCCAGCTCACCTGCTGCCCTCCTGGAAGAGGGCAAACTCCAGAGCTGCGCGCTCCAACACCGTCAGCGATGTCACCGTCACTGGCCCGTTGGCCTTGTTGGGGAACATGCCCTGCACACGCACCTCGTGCCAATCAGAATGGAGCTTGCAGATATCCACAGAGTCAAAATACCTGTGGGGAAGCTGGGCTCAGTCCCCATGGGGCACACTGCATGCTGCAGGACACCCACATTCCCTAGGGATGACTGGTCCCGCCTGCCCCATCATGACCCCGTGCCCCGTTTCCCACTCCTGCCCTGTTCCCCGCCCACAGCTCTGCCTCTGGCAGTGCCGTACTTGATGAAGTCGCTGTACTCCATCCAGAAGACGCCCTCGCTGCTGCCATGGGGCATCAGTTCGTGGCGCAGGGGGAGCGGCCAGTGCGGCCACTCGTCCGACCAGCTGCCATTCCAGGAGAAGCGGCCCCAGGGATTCCGGAGACGCAGTAACCTGGGAGAAGGGGAAAAGTGTCAGAGACACAGGAGGGAGGGGAGACCTGGCCAGGCCCCACAAAGGACACCCCATCACTCCTGCTTTCCAAAGCCCTCACAGCATCCCAGAACTAATGTGTCACCCACATCATGGCCCCAGATGTCCCTGTCCTGCAGCTCTGGGCCTGCTGCTGCTCCTTCTGCCCTTCCCTGTCCAGAGGGCTCTGCCGGGTGCTGTGGGGAAGGGGCTCAGCAGGGGAGAGGCTGCTTAGAGTGACATGGCTGAAAATACAGCTTCCTACAGCACCTCAGCTCAGGGTAGCACTTACTTCTAACCCCCCTCCATCCAAAGGTGAGCAGGATGCTCTGAGCACCTCAAAGAAGTGAGAGCTCAACTCAGTCCTCTGTCTCTTGGGAAACCAGGTGAAACATTCCACCCCTGGACATGGAGCCAGCACTAGGCAAGAACAGCTGATATGGCAACAGCATTTATGTGACACCCCAGGATGGTGTTATCCTTACTGACCATGAGGACAGGACAACAAAGCGTCCCCAGGGTCCTGTCCACCATGCCCTCAGTTACCAGGGTTTCTGCTGGGACTGGTGGCAGGAGCAGCTGCAGTGCCGTGGCAGGCGCCAGGCCGAGCTCACCTGAAGCCCTGCACATCCCGCACGTCCAGGATGGAGTAGGCGTGCCGGGGCCGGAGCCCCATGCTCTCGTAGGCCATGTCATCCACCTTCATGTTGCCTCCGCCACAGGACGCGCCCATGAGGAACCTGCACAGGGACAGCAAACCCTCGGGGTCCTGCCACTCCTGGCATGGGAGGAAGCTTGTCCCTACCACTCAAGGCACAGGACAGTTTCCCCCCAGGAGGCTCCTGGATGCTCCCTCTCTCCGACAACACTGTTGGGATCAACAACACTCCCCAGGCAGTGCCCAGCCCCGCTGGCCAGAGCTCCCTCCCCTTGCCCACATGCATGCTGAGCCCAGGCTCCAAGGAGAGCTGCTCTGCACTGGGGAGCTTTGCCCAAAACTCCCCCGATTTCTGCCAGGCCCCAGGGTCCTGCCCACTTCTGCTGGCTGGCAGAAAGCCACAGAGAAAGGCAGGTGGTCCATCAGCTAGACAAGATGGCAGGGGTGAGGACACTATTTGTGGTAGGAGGTCTGCACCACTCAGGTTTAGGGGGATACCATGTGCTGGGAGCTATCTGTCCATGTGGCCCCATACCTCAGCCTTCAGCCAACCCAACTGCCCTTGCCCTCCTGCCAGAGTGATGGGCAAGAGGTCTCTGCTTTGGCTGTGCCCCTTCTAGACTGTGGCTAGCCAGGTCTCATTAGCAAAGATCACATATGAATGGGAGACATGTGCAGGGTCAAGCATTCACACAACAAAAAAGCTCAAAGCAAAGCAAGCGGGCTCAGTGCCACTTCCTAACTTCTGCAAGACAGCAGCAATGTGCAGGGGAAGTTCACCAGGCTTTTAATTTCATATGAGAATTACTCACAGGAGAAATAATTTCTTAGAGCTTCAAGTGGGAGCTCCACCAATGCTCCACAAGAGTGGCAAGGGTGGTGGACTCCACCCCAGCTAATGCAGTAACCCCTCTCCTGAGCCTCTAAAGGCAAGAGTGTTCCCCCTCACCCCCCTCTCCAGTGTCCCTGCTCCTGCCTCGTCTTACCCAGCCTCCTTAGAACTCAGCATTTTGGCCCAGATGAGGTCAGTGTCAATGGGCTCCTCGCGAGGGTTAGTGGAGCTGACCTGCAGCATCAGGCTCTCGCAGGGGGCCCCCGTGAGCGTGGCCAGGCCTTCGATGGCTCGCCCAGCCTGGAGGGCGAAGTACGAACCGTGCAGCTTGGCCAGCGCCTTCTCAATGAGGGCCACCCACAGCTGCTTCCTCTGGGCCTGCAGACAGAGGGAGGGACACATCAGCACCCTGAGCAGGAGGTGGGAAAGCCCCTCACACCCATCCCTGCCAGCCTTCCTGCGGCTGGAGAGGCAGGAGCAGCAAGGCCAGGAGCTTGTCCCCTTGGCCATGGGTGACCCATCTGCTCTCTGCTCAGGGTTTTGTTTGCACAGTTTAATTCCCCTTGGGAGGAAGTCCTGGAATGAACACCCAAGAGGCCTGGATGCTGACAGAGCTGCACCCTGGGGTCCCCAGCAGTCAGGCTGTCAGGGTGGGTTGCCCACTCTGAGCCCCTTTCATCCACTTCAACCTGAACTTAGAACCATTTAATAATGGAAGAGGATACCAAGGCTTCCAGAGCTCAAGGAGCATTTGGACAATGCTCTCAGGCACAAGGTAGGACTGTTGGGGTGTCCCATGCAGGGCCAGGAGTTGGACTCGGTGATCCTTGTGGGTCCCTTCTCAGGACATTCTAGGATTCTGTGATGTGGAGCACATCTGGAACAGCTGCCTTTAACTCACACACCTCTGCAAACCCAAACCAACACCTCTCTTTGGCAGAGGAGGTTGCCCAGAGTGTACAAGGCCATGGGACTGATTGGATTTCACCCAGGGAACAGACACTGCTTCAAGGACAAGCTCCAAAAACTTGGACTGGCAAAGTCCTCTATTCCAGCACAGGGAAGAACTACAAGGCCTAATTACAAGATGCAAGATTTTTCCCAGCAAATGGGGTTTGGTATCCGGTGCTCGGAGAGCAGCAGGGAAAATCTCTGGTACATTGTGACTGTGTGACTCACAGGTGGCAGCCAAGAGCTGGCAGAGGAAAGGAGGGCAGTGAAGATTTCTTTCCGACGGATAAAGAGAGCTTAAAAGTGCTTTTTGGGTCCCTCACTCAACAAAATCCATGTTGTTTATTTCTGCCTGAGCCACAGCCAGGGAGCTCAGATAAAATCCTGATTTCCTTTTATTTTTAAAACTCTATTTTTCCTTTTTTATTCCCCACATCCAGCTCCCACAGCTGAACACTCAGCAGAAAAATCTCATCACGATTCAGATGCCCCTGGAAACAGAAGCAAGGCAAGTCCAGCCCATGTGAAAACCTCCAACCTTAAAAAAACCCCAAAAGCAGACTTGAAATTCATGAAAGATGGATGGAAAAGGTAAAAACCAAGATAGGTAAATCTTATGCTGAAATAAAGAAATGCATCTGTATCCTCTGTCTACAGAGAGGCAGAATGCAGACACGAACTCCTCCTTCTTCCCTTCTCCAGAATTTGAGTTCTGCCCTGACATGGCTGTGTGTCAAAACCCAGAGGACTGGATTTTCAGAACGAAATCCAAGCCAGCAGTCCCAGTCCCTGTGTCCTCCTGACAGTGGTACTTTGTTTTCTTTGGCAGAATTTGCCCCCTGAGTTTCAATAGAGACATTCTCAGTCTCCTTCATGGACACAATCCCAGCAAGAGCCCCTGGGCCTGGCAGGCAGGGCAGGGCAGGGCAGGGCAGAGAGCTGTCCTGGAGGGGATGAGGGAGCTCTATCGACCCGAGCAGATGCCACCCCAGTGTGCTCAGAGCAACTGGGCACTGGCTCGGAACAGGCTGCTCCATGTGCCATCCCCTCCCTCTCCACAGTCCCTCCCTGGCAAAGCCAAGCTGCCAGACCTCCCCTCAGAGGAAAGAAACAGCTTTCCCTCAGTCCCTCACATTACAAAACACAGATTAAAATGTTTTCCTATTATATGAAGAGTAAGGGTGGCTTTCTCTGCAAGTGAAGTGGCTGTGGTGCAAAGCCACAGTGAGGGAAAAGCAACTGTAAATGAAACTTCTTCACTGCAGCCTGGAAAATGCCAAAAGGGGCCTAAATAGATGGCTGTTATGGACTCAAAGAGTTCAGCTGTCTTGCGGACACAGCAAAGAGCAGAGTCCTGAGCTGCAAACAGGGTGCGACCAGTGCTGGATCCCCTGTTTGTGTCACAGCATCCCCTGGCAGCTCCAGGCTTGGGGCAGAGCAGCTGGGAAGTACCTGGTGGGAAAGGACCTGGGAGTGCTGCTTGGCAGCAGCTGAACATGACTCAGATGTGCCCAGGTGGGCAAGAAGGTCAATGGTACCTGGCATGACAGGAAGGACATTGAGGGGCTGGAGCATGTCCAGAGAAGGAAGCAGAACTGGGAAGGGGCTGGAGCACCAGAAGCAGCTGAGGAAGCTGGGAAAGGGGCTCAGCCTGGAGAAAAGGAGGCTCAGGGGGTCTTTCTCAACTGTCCACAAACTCCCTGACAGGAGGGTGCAGCCAGGGGGAGTGGGGCCCTGCTCCCAGGGAATAAGAGACAGTACAAGAGGAAACTGCCTCAAGTTATACCAAGGGAAGTTCAGACTGGATATTGGGAAAATTCCTTCATGAAAAGTGGTCAGGCATTGGAACGGGCTGCCCAGGGCAGTGGTGGAGTCACCATCCCTGGAAGTGTTCAAAAAATGAGTCAATGTGGTGCTTTGTGGCATGGTTTGGTGGGCATGGGGGTATTTGATCAGTGGTATTTGATCATGATCTTTGGTGCCTTTTCCAGCCTTAATGACTCCATGACTCTAAATGCAGCACAAAGCAGAGGCCTCACACAAACCCCACTGCCTCTCCTGGGAGAGCCTGGGACGAGCCTCCCTGTCCCCGTGTGGCACTGACCTGGGAGAAGAGCAGGTACCCGCACTCGTCGCAGGGCAGCATGTCGTCCACCAGCACCGTGGTCCACGTGCCGTCCTTGCACAGCCGCACCTGGTAGGCGCCCTCGGGGCACAGCGTCCTGGTGATCATCACCCGCTCCACCAGCTCCGGCCGCTCGGCCAGCACGGCCAGGGCGCTCAGGAACCTGCCGGGCAGGCGGGGCGGCCTCAGCGGGGCACGGGCAGGCAGCGAGAGCCGCCCGGCCACGGCCACCCCGCGCTGGGAGGGGGTGAGGCAGAGCAAGGGCTACAGCCTGGGGGCATAAATGGGATTGAGTAGGGCTGAGGGGGCCGAGCTGGAGCTGGAGCAGGAGGGGGGAAAGAGGGAAGGGGCGGGAAGGTGTCAGCCCAGCTCACTCGCCCTTACCAGCAGTTTCCCAGCAGTCCCTGCAGGATGTCCGAGGGCCGGGGTGTGCGGAACACTGACCACTTCACTGACCGGTCCTTGAAGATGCTGCAGTTGATCTCGTGGGGCCGCAGCCACTGCTTCACCCGCTGCTGCACACTGTCACCTTCTGGGAACCCCACAGACTTGGGCCCAGGGGGGAAACTGTCGTCAACAAAATTGACTTTGTTCTGTGAGAGCAAAAGGCAAGGAGGCCATCAGTTGGAGCCATTTGGGACTGGGGGGCCTGGAGAGCCTCCCGCTGCCCCCCTCAGAGAAAGCAGAGCCCCCAGCCCTCCTGCCTGGCCCAGACAGCCCCTTCCCAGCCATGCAGTGGGGCTGGTGTCCGCTGGCAGCAGCGGAGATGCTTTTTGCGCTCCAGGTCCAGAACTCAGCCTTGCCTCAGGCTCACCTCTCCGGCCCCAAGCTCGGGGCTGTGCCTCCAATCTGCCTTTTTCTGTTTCACAGGAGCCTCCCTGGGCAGGGACCGTCTCACACTTTGTGCTGGTGCTAAAAGCTGGGCTGTGGGGGGCCTTGGCTGCCTCCAGAAGCAGCAAAGCCTGCAAACAGCAAGGCTGCAAGGAGCCACCTGGCACACAAACACTCCTCAACCCGAGCCTTGTCCCTGCCCTGGAAAGGACATGCTGGGCTTGGCAGCCCTGTGCCACTCCCCAGGCACATCCATGGGGGATGGGAGGGGCAGCTTTTGCAATTGCATTCAGCCAGACCACAACCAAGCAAGCAATTCCAGAGTGAGGGTATCCCACACCCCAGCCCTCCTGCAATAGCTGCTGTGTAATAAATAAATAGGATAGGTGGAAGGGCAAGTAATCCCATAGGCATTAACCACATGGATGGAAGCACAGAACTTCACCAAGTGAGGAAGGGTGGCTTTTTCAGTCTAACACAGGGTGAAATGAGAACAGGTGTTTCTTTGTTATCGTTAATTAAATTAAATTAAATTCTTTCAGCAAAAGCTGGCTCTGATTTAAATTAGCTTTATGCACACCGAGCTAGTAGTTGACCTCCTCTTTTGTGGCAATCCTACGTGAATGTTTCCTTTGTGGTGCCTCAATTAGCACCTCCAGCTCCTCTTTTGCAGGAGGGTGTTTTTCAGCTAATAGCTGTCCTGCTCTCTCAGGGGAGCATCTGCCCCTCATAGCTGAGGAGCAGCCACCGTTCCAGCAGCCTCAGTCACATCCTGGCTGGGGACTGGGATGTGACCCATCCCTGCACATGGATCTCTGGGCTCTGCAGGAACTTGCTGTGCACGGCCATGAGGTGGGAGGAGATTCTCCCCCTCTGCTCTGCCCTTGTGAGACCCCACTTTTGTCCAGCTCTGGAGGACTCAGCACAAGGAAGATGTGGATCTGTCAGAACAGGTCCAGAGGAGGTCATGGAGATGCTCCATGAGCAGGAGCCCCTCTGCTCTGGGAGAGCTGGGGGTGTTCACTTAGAGGAGGCTCCATGGAGATCTTAGAAGCCCTTCCAGTGCCTAAAGGAGGCTTATAAATAAGAGAGAAAGCAATTTTTCACATGGACAAGTAGTGATGGGACAGGGGGAACGTTTTAAACCAAAAGGGGACAAATTTAGATTGGATATAGGGGAAAATTTCTTCCCTGTGAGGGTGGGGAGGCCCTGGTACAGGCTGCCCAGGGAAGCTGTGGCTGCCCTATCTATGGAAGTGTCCAAGGCCAGGTTGGACAGGACTTGGAGTAACCTGGTCTGGTGGAAGGTGAGGTGGGTTGGCGGCGTTGGAACGAGACGAGCTTTAAGGTCCCCTCCAACCCAAACCATTCTGATTCCATGATTCCAGTGGGAGAGGTCAGCTCTGCACTGCTCCCCAACAGAAGAGAAAGGGTAAAGCTAAAATAGGGACCACACACTGAGAAGAGTTGGAAAAGGCATCCCTGGAATAGTGGAGGAAGGAACACCCACAGCAGGAGCTTGAACAGAAATCTTGGCAGGGACCTGCAAGAAGGGCTGCTCCACATGATGTGGGGCAGGGGGACAACAGATGGAGGAGAACTTGGCCAGCCTGACTCCTCCAGGGGAAGGCTGAACAGCCTGGGAACACTTGGACAGCAGGGAGAGTAGAGGCTGCCTCGCATGCCAGCCCGAACAGGAGCACTGGGAGGGACACCGAGAGCAGGATGGGAGCACAAGGATGGGAGCTGCATCGTCCCTCCACTGCTGCCAGGCCTAACCTCGGACCTAAACAGTGTCAGAGCACAGCTGAGGTTCAGGTGTAGGGGGATTCTGGGGAGATGGCCTATGCTGATCTAAGAGCCCATTACTGGTGGGTTCAGGAGACAACAGGCTCAGCCACAGCTCTGACCGAGCACTGGGGGACGCAGCAAGGCAGGCTCCGCTTCCTGGAAGTGCCACGCTGCTAATTCAGCCTGGCCATCACCATGATTCATCCTTCAGGCCCGATTCCTGATGTAACAGATGTTCCCTGCCTACAAAAGAGGCTATTCACTTGCTTAGAAGACGGGGATAAGCAGAATCTGGGTCTCTGCTATAAAGACACCCACGCCTGTTAGGAAGGACACGCAGAAATTTAAAAAAAACACAAGCCCAAACAGGATCATTCTCAGAGCTTCCCCTCTGAGCCAAACATCTCTGTTCCCTGGACTGTGCAGTGGAGGCACAGGAATGGACACGATCCTCAGACCAGGCAGGAAAAGCCTTGTCTGTACGTCAAAATGGGACTGCAACTCCCTTTCCATCTGGTCCAGAAGAGCTGGAGGCTTCCCCCAGAAGGAGGCCAGAGAAAGCAGCATTCACAGGAGCTTTTAAGGCCATACAGGGGGAAAAAACGAGGCCATCGGAGTGGTGTTTGAGGCTGAAACCCAACTGATTGAACCAGATACTTCACAGTGGGAAGGTGGGTGCTGGCACGTATTCCTGAGACCTTCAACTAGAGCCAGGCTACAGCTACGGCTCAGCTGGCCTGCCTGGAACAGGGGGAGCCACTTGTGCTGCACCTCTGCATTTACAACACCCAAACCAAGAACGCCAAGGCCCAGCTTGTGGTTCTGAAACACCTGCAGGTGCTGGCAGTGGCAGCAGTTCCTCTGCCTGCACTCTCATCCTGAGCTTCTCGCCTCTCCAATTTCCTGCATCCACACACAGCAGTGCCACCAGCAAACCTGGACATACTCCCTGCCTTTCCCACCACTGGACACTGGAAGGAGATGGACTCACCACCTAAGGATGTCCCCTTCATCCCAGAAGTTCTCTCTCACTGATTTAAAATACCACTGGGCTTCAGAGTTAACGGGTTTAGCACTAGGTTTTAGACTTCCTCACCCTTACACGAGGAGTGGGCTGTTACAGGCTGTCTTCCCCTCGGAGATTGTTCTGCACCAAAATATGACATTTCGGTGTCAACAACCAGCACCCAGCTGTTGCGAGGGAAGACCCCTGGAACCAAGGGAACCCTCTGACCCAGAGCTACCCAGGGGAGGCAAAAAGGGAAGCCAGGAACAAGCAAGCACTCACCTCCCGGCAGAAGGTCACGATGTTTTCCCACAGGGCTTTGGCCTCGCCCTCATCCGTTTGCCTCCTCTTCTCCACGTGCATGCTCTCTCTCCTCTTGAGGGGCTTGAGGCCCTTGCGCTGGGCCACGTACTGCTGGGGGGTGTGGCAGGCGCCGCAGTGCTTGGCCTTCACCTCGTTCAGCAGGGTGCAGGCGGGACAGGCCCACTGGCCTGGCCTCTCCTGCCCGCTGGGCAGCGGGGCCGGGAAGAGCCGGGCGACCTTGCGTGCGGACGGGGCCTTGGTGCCGCAGGAGCAGGCGGCCCTGTCGCTGGCGCCGCAGTCGGGGCAGCGCGGGGCCACCTCGCCCGGCGCCCCGTGCTCCTGGAAGCCGTGCAGCTTGGAGGAGCCGCACACCTTGCACTTCTGGGCCTGCGTGGGGTTCTTGAGGGTGCACTTGGAACAGGACCAGGTGGTGAAGTCAGGGCTGGAGGGGCTGCACGGGGTGAACCTCACGGAGTCCCCCACCAGGTTGATGGTGTCGCTGCCTTTTTGGGTGCTGCAAACCTCGCACTTGCCGGCTCCGGCAGAGTTGAGCATGGAGCAAGAGCTGCACTTCCAGTGGGACGGACTGACCTCCATCTCCTCCTCCAGCACGCTCAGCCGTTTGTTGGGCAGCAGATCCGGGAAGCGCGCAGCGGGGGCGGCCCTGGCCTGACCCTGGGGAGAGCCCTTCTGCCCCGCGGCACCCGTAGCCGCAGGCTGGGAGCCTTCAGGGCCCGGCATCTGCAGCTGCGGGGGCACCTCCCGCCGGCTTCGGGGCACGGGGTTGTTCTGGAGGCCCGGGGAGAAGGGGCTGAAGGGCGGTATCTTCTGGGCCTCTTGCTCCATAGCCATCGGGCCCTGGGTGGCCACGGCATCACCATCGGAGATGTCTGCAGAGACTGAAGGCTGCGGGGCGGAGGGGGCCACGTGGAATCCGGCCGGGGTGATGACTTCAGGGACGACCAGCGCCTCTGGTGGGATCTTGGGCAGGGAGAGCTTGCGTGGGCCACCACAGGCGGAGCAGGAGTTGGCCACGGGCGTGTTGTGCAGGGTGCAGCGCTGGCAAGCCCAGCCGCTCTCCAGCTCCGCTTCATCGGGGCTCTTCCCCTCCGAGTCCTCGCTGCTGCTTTCCGCCTTGGCAGCCTCCTCCTTGGACGTGCCCTTGGGCTCCACCAGCACGGCAGGTTTGGGCAAGATGCCGTTGATGACAGGCAAGGGGGAGCCACTGGGTCCCGGCTCCGGGGTGAAGCCACACACTTCACAGGTTTCCTTGCCCAGAAAGTTCCTGAAGGTGCAGCGGGCACAGGCCCATTTCTGTTCCTCCACGCTGAGCCGCAGGATGTGGTTGAGGTCGGGCTTCTGGCGGGGGGCCTCGCAGATGGAGCACTGCCGCTGGCCCACGGGGTTCAGGAAGGTGCAGCGGGTGCAGGACCACTCACGGACGGATGCCATGGAGCCGGGAGAGTGGGAGTGGCTGCAAGAAAGAAGACACAGCATGAGGCTGAGGCCAAGGCCGCGCCATATGCAGGGGTACCACGTACTTCCTGGGCTGGCACTGTCAGGACCTTGCTTCCAGAAAGGGAACAACCATCAGTCCAGTCACTGCTCTCCAGGCACTTGCTCCTCTGCACGGACAAATTCTCCAAGTGCCTGGCAATGCATTAACTTCCATCCAAAATGCTGCAGGAAGGGCAAAAGAAGCAAGCCCAGCACCCACTGGTCCCATTCTCACAGTGGGGTTGTGCCCTGGTGAGCAAACATACTACCTTTGTGCCCAACCCCGGCAACTTTTGTTCTGCAAGTCGTTTGGAACTCTCTGGAGGAGGCGACACCCTGCTCTGCCTTCTTACTTTTCCAGCATCAATTCTTTCCTCCTTCTCTGCTCCACTTCACCTCGGTCTCATTTTCTGTTCCTGTCTCCCTCCTCTCCTTTCAGGTCCACACCACTTACCCACACTGGGATAACTGTGTTATCCCAACCAGACACCACCAAGCCAAGGAAGGCAGGTTTTAGTGTGCAGAGGTGCTTCTACCTGGCTGTAGGTTTTGGGGCCAGAAGCCTGGTCCAGCAAGCCTGGGAGAAGCAGCTCCATGGTGCACCAGTGCCAGGACGGCTCACCAGCAGCTTCCAAGCTCAGCAAAGAGGGGCACCATATCCCACCTCCAGCTGCTTCCCCACTTATCTGTGAAGTAGAGAGGCCATAATGTCCTTCTGGCTGCACCAGCCCTTGGTTTCAGCCTCCAACGTTGCCTGGGAATGCCTGAAACCCTGATGGGAGGATGGGTCCAACACATACCAGAACCACCTCAATTCAGGGCAGGAAGTCACAATGACATTTTCTAAGCAGGTTCAATTTTCAGAAAGTGCAGCAGCAGCTCCATGGATCACAGCAACCCCTGGGCTGTAGGGAGCAGCCCTCCCGGTGCTTTCAGGATGTCATGTGTGCACTCACACTGAGAAAAATCCCAGCCCTGCATGGTGCCCTTTGTCCCTGCTTGGAGTAATTTCCTGCAGCTCAGAGCAAAGGTGAGGCTAAAGCAGAGCTTTCTGCTTCCTCCTCCTTCACACAAGGACAAACCAGCTCACCCTCAGGTAAACACGTACCAGGAGCCTGGAGCCCTCCCTCCACACACTCCTGCTCCAGATAAGATGGCCAAGTCTTAAATCCAATCTTGAACCCAAGCTCTACGTCAGCTGTGCCTCTCACCAGCAGAGAAGGCCCCTTCCAAGCCCTTCCACTCTGCTCTGCTTGTCTGAGACCACAGGTAGGGTCAACTGTGCAGAAGAAGCCTCCAAGCCCGTCCCATGCCCTCAGCTCTTCCCAGGAACAGCAAAGTCAGACCTCCAGAGACCAAGAGCAGCCTAAGTCATGGGAGCTGTACCTCAGTGGGCTCACCACTGGCTCCCTCTCCAGCATCCCTTCAACAACCAAGTTCAACCACCACACTGGCTGGAACAAAGAGAGGGAGGGAGGGTGTTTAATCCCATAAAGGGCAGGCACAGACAGCTCTGAGATGCCAGTGCAGCCCGTGGAAGGAACTGGGTCCTGGCTGGCCTCCAGAATCCCAAGCAGCAGCACCTGCACATGCAGCTTCCCAAGGCCCTGAGCAGACTGCAATGCAGCAGGAGGGTCTGGAGGGGCAGAGGATGCAGCCAGAATCCCCCTGGGGAGGAGGGAAGTGACCCTCCATTTGGCTGGTGCATGAGAAACTCTCCTGGGAACACTCCAGCAGCTGCAGCAATCCAACCACATTTCCACACCATGCTCCACAGCCACTGGAAGAGCAGCTCCACCTCACAGAGATCAGATATAACCTTCAACTCCCTTCTTAAATCAAACATTTCTCTAAATAAAGCCTGAAATCAAGAAATCCATTTTACTGCAAGAGGGAGCTTGAAAATTCATTCTAGTTCATATACAGTGCCTGCATCGTTTGAACTCTGCAAGGTGTTTATTTACTGGAGTTATTCCCAGCTAAGAGAAATATAAACATTGATTTTTCTGCCTCAAGTCCTACAGCTGGGAGCCACTGTACATCTCTCTCTCCTGTGGCAGCACCATGTCCACAACATCTGAAAGGGAGATTATTCCTCAAGCAGAGGAGAGGAAGGAGCTGCTGCCTGGCTCTGGCAGCAACTGGGGCCATGAAGGGCACCGTGATTCTGTCACATCCATTTGTCTTACTGGGTGAGGTTCATCAAACCACAGGCATCAGCAAAAGGCAAGGGAAGGCTGTCAGCAAGCTGTGCCATCCACCTTCATCCTCCTGCAGTGTTCCATGCTGTTACTCATTGTACACCAAGCAAGAGAGCACTGGCTCCAAAAAATCCACCCCGAAATGTGGATGCCACAGTGCTTACTGTGGACTGGGACATCCAGCCACCAACCTTCCTGCTGCACATCCCTCACACACTCATGGTCCTACCCAGCAGGCAGAGGCTTCTAGCACGGGACCATGGAAGGAATCACCCTGTCCCTTCCCATAGAGAAGAGAAAACCCAGGATAACCTAAAAGACAGAAGTACCACACGAGGGGACATTGGGATGAGCCGCATCACCAGACCTGCTTGATGTGGCATCAGCAACAAGCTGCAGGCTCAGGGAGGGCAGCACCATTTCACTTGGTGGGTGGAAGATCCAGGCTCCAGGCAGCTGGATGGGAGATGGAAGCCAGGGCACTGCAGTGTCCTGGAATGGCCCTGGGGAGCTGTGACATTCTCTGGTCACACTGTCCCTCTTCTGGTCCCATCTTCTCGCCCCGTGCCACAGGAGTCAGCCCCTAACACTGTCCAACTGCTGCTGGGATTTTCGCCTTCTTGACTTTCTCGGGAAAACAAAAAACCCTTCCAGAAGGGCCATCAGGTCTTCCCCCAAAGGTCCTGCAGTGTAACAAGCTTTGGCAGGAGACTTCCCTGCCTGCTGTTGCACGTTGTCGTGCCCAGCAGCCACACGGTTTTCCCTGAAAGTGAGTGGGAGATGCACAGAAACAGGAGAGGACATGGGCCATGAACCTTCAGCTGTGCCCCACAATTCTGAGTTTCCAGTCAGCATCCCCCAGCCTGCTTTCATCACACCCCTGCCTAGGACTGATGGACAATTCCAGTCCCTGCCCAGAATGGAATTAAATTTAGGGTCCAAAGATCCTAGAGGGTGCCAGGCTGGAACCTGCCATTACTTGGTCCAAGCCATATCAGAACGTGGTTGGTTGTAGCAGCAGCCTTTGCCCCACAGCAACAGCTTCTCCTAAAACTGAACCAGCTGAAGGAGAAATCCATCCTCAGCCTGTCCAAGCTCCACACTTCTCCTTGAACAGCCTGGCTGGCTCCTTTCCCAGCAGGCAACAAGGCTGCATGAGGAAATAGGGTTATCTCCAGCACCTATTCACCAGGCCCATCTGCTGTGTGCTAACACAGTCACTCTCCAGCCCCAGCAAACACAACTGAGATAAACATTGCCTGCCACCTTCCCGCGGGAGAGGAGCTCCTCCGAAACCAGGGACCTGGCAGCCACCCACCCACGGGAGGGCTTTCCTGGGGGACACTTCCCAGGGAGCAGTGACACAGGGCTCCCCTCCACAGCCTGCCAGCAGGGAGCTGCTGGAGGCTCCTTTGGGGTGCACACAGAAAGGGCAGCTTGGGGTGCAAGGAAAGGGTAACAGGGTACAACCCCACACCTCCAGCAGCATGGATGGGGCTGGATCCGCATGGCTGTGCTTCCCACCACAGCAGCTCTCCCCAGCCAAGGCAGGAGACATCAGCTGGCAGGAGGCACCACCGCACTGGCAGGAGTGCCCCTACCTTGGCAATCGCAGCAGTGTAATTATCATGCTTAAAAAATAATATAGAAGGTACTCAACCAAGCAGGCAGCTTTCAGCACACTGATCAGGTCCCAGGGAACCTCACTGCTCCAGGGATTAAGAAGGTTCCAGCTGGTCACTTTCCAAAATCACTTCAGGACAGTGATATCCCCGCCCCAGGCTCTGCTGAGAGATGAGTTTGCTGAGCCCTGTGTGTCCAGTTGCTGCAGAGCCCTGGCTCTTACACAGCCACCAAACTGGCCAGGGGTGGCCACCACTTTGGGCACCATCTGGCACTCAAGACTTCTCTGAAGCAGAGCAAAACAGGAAGGAACAAGGTAGGGTAGGAAACCGGGAAGTGCCCAAAAACCTGCAGTTTGCGTCTTTCCTGCTGGCAGGGAGCTGGTGGTGTGCCAGGGCTATGTGATGTGCAGCTGAGCTCCAGGGCATGAGGTGGCACCCAGCCCTTGGCAGAAGCACCCTGGAATGCCAGAGAACAGCTCGAGGTGACCTGGGCACCGGAGTGAGAGATCCCAGGGCTCTGCTGCAGAGCCCACACTGGCAATAGGATTAGAGGAGTTCGTGTCAATCACACAGAGCAACACAATCAGGCTGTTTCTCTAAATAAAACTCCAGAGCAGCTAAAGCCTTAAAACTTACGGCCTTGTTTCTCTCCCGCAGTAAATAAACAAATAAATAAAAATCAATTGTTCTAGTCAGCAACACAAACCCCAAGCTCTCTGACACACAATGCATCCCAGCAAAATCCTCACTGACAACAAATAAAAAGAAAAAGCACTAGAATTTTGTGGAAGAAAAGAAAAATTACCAAAATGCCCTAAACAAATCCTGCCTCAAAGTCTGTGAGCTGTGAATCCCTTCCCCTCAACCCCATTCTTTCTATTTATTATTTCCCATTTAATTTTCTTTCAGTAGCACTGCGGACCCTGACCTAAGAAAGGACTGCTGAGCCTTCTCCCACACGGACCTACCACATCGCCAGAGCCAGCAGGAGCAGAAGGCACCTGTGCCCACCAGAACGGGGTGCAGGAGGTCAGGAACCACTCAGAATCCCTCTGGCAGTGCACTGTTAGGAGCACACGTGGGTTGGGATCATGAAGCCCAGGCAAGGAGATGCTGTTGGCTGAGCTGACTCACTCTTGCAGAGCCAGGCTGGGAGGCTGGACCTGGAAGGTTGCAGCAGATATACTGGCAGAGCAACACAGAAATACTGGGAGCTGGGACTTTCCACTTGGTACAAGTTTCTGTAGGAGCATCAGTGGAGACAAACAGTCTCTGATTCACACTTCTGAAACCCTGAGGCTATAAAGGAAAGAGTCGCCAGCTCCGTGCTGGCATCATCCAAACAGGGCAGGTTGCATAAGTACTTCCAAATCCTGCCTCCAAAGTGAAACAAGAAAATAAAACAGGCTTTAATACCAGTGACCTTCACCCCATCCTTCCAGGACCATTCTAACGCAGGATGGTCTGTCTTGGAGAGACATGGACAAAAATAAAGCACCATAAGGGAGTTGTCTCTTTGCCCTTTTCTCCCAGATCTGCTGTGCAAGGGCAGAGACAGCAAAGAGACCCTCCCCTAACTCAGCCATGCTTTCCTGGAGCACCATATCAAAGTGACCAAGTCAGGCAGTGTCAGGTGGTCCCACTGCAATGGCACAAACATTCCCCAAACCCAGGGGCTACACCTCTCCACGTGTGTGCAAAAGCAGCACCCCACTTCCACAAGAGCAAGCATGGAGGATACCAGGATAACTCAGGACAGAAGAGACCTCGGGGGGAGGGGTCTCCAGCCCAAACTCCTGCTTCAAGCTGAATCTCTTAAAGAGATTGCAGCAGGTTTAGACAGTCTGGCCTTGAAAACTTCCAAGCATGGAGACTTCACAACCTCTCTGAGCACTGACCTCAACTAACTGACTGTCCTTGGGCAGAAATGCTGCTCCTTATATTCAGTCTGGTACTCTCCTGTTTCATCCTATGTTTGTAGTTTCCTGCCCTCTCACCGTGTGCTGCTGTGAAGAGCCTGGCTCTGTCCTCTCATGATGTATCTGCAGGTATTGGTAGAGCTCCTTCAATGCTTTCTCTCCAGCTGGAACTGTCATGGAATAGTTTGAGTTCTAAGGGACCTCAAAGCTCATCCAGTCCCACCCCCTGCCATGGCAGGGACACCTTCCACTGCCCCAGGGTGCTTCAAGCCCCATCCAGCCTGGCCTTGGACACTGCCAGGGATCCAGGGGCAGCCACAGCTTCTCTGGGCACCCTGTGCCAGGGCCTCCCCACCCTCCCAGGGAACAATTCCTTCCCAATATCCCATCCATCCCTGCCTCTGGCAGTGGGAAGCCATTCCCCCTTGTCCTGCCCTTCCATCCCTTGTCACAAGTCCCTCTCCAGCTCTCCTGGAGCCCCTTTAGGCCCTGGAAGGGACTCTGAGGTCTCCCTGGACCCTTCTCCAGGTGAATACCTCCATCTCTCTCAGCCTGTCTCCAGAGCAGAGGGGCTCCAGCCCTAAGTTATCAACTCAGTGGGCTCCTCTGGACTCACTCCAGCAGGGCAACATCTTTTTTGTGGTGTATTCTTGACTGAGCCCAGATCCCTCAGCCTCTCCTTGCAGGACCATCACTCCAGCACCCTGACCCTCTCAGAGCCCCAACACCAAAACCAGCTCCGAAAAGGTCACCACCGTCCTCATGCAACCTCTGACACCAGGTACCTCCTTCAGCCAGGGGCCTTGCTCTGAGCTCCCTTTGTTCCTTCAGTTGGTGGAAGGGAACCACAACAACTACAACTACACAAATTCCTCCTTTTGTTAAAGCACTTGAGGAAATAAAGACTTCTTGATCCTGAAATATTATTTTTTGAGCACTCCAGAGCTTTATCACATATTTATATCTGCTCTCACTCTTTAGTGTCAACCCAGGACAAACTGTCAACGAGTTCCCAGAAACAAAGCTTAGGCCAGGGATGGCAAATCAGCCAAAGGACCAGCCTGGTCCTCTTCTGTGACAAACTCTCCTGTGGCCAGGACATCCCTTCTTCCTGAAGGTTCCCTCCTCCCAACCCAGTATCAGCGCTCCTGATCATTCACTGGGGCAGGACAATCACATTATACAGAAAACAGACAACTGGATTTGTCCTGTTTAATAAAGCAATGGTGGCAGGTGAAAATCTCTCATCAAAGCAGAAGGGAGGGGAAAAAAGTCTAATTCTGCAGCAGGAAACCATGCAAGGGTGAGCTCTTGATGGTGAATGGGGCCATTAAAGACCCAGCAACACCACATAACCCTCCCTAGAAGGTGCCAACAGGCTCAGACAGACACAAAGAGTTTCCCAAGCTGATGACACACTCCAGTTCCTGGGAATTTCTTGGTCCCATTGCACCAAACCTCCAGAGGGTTCTTGCACAGTTTCTATTTAGTTTCTTCTTTTCCCACACTGGACACAGCTCTGGCAGCTCAGATGTGCTCCAACAGCCAGGGAGAGAAGAGGAAATTTAATGAGAAGTTCCCAGGGGAAAGCTGAACTCTGCTAATGAGAGGTCTGAGAGAATAAACATTGGCCCAGCTGTACAGAGTGCACTCAGCACAGGAGTTTTCTGGCAGCCAACAAAGCCACAGAACACACTCTCAAAACTGCAGCTGTCCCTGCAATTTACTCTCTTGTTGCCTCCCCAAAACCAGGGATTGCCTGTCAGATGTGAAGGGTGAGAGGGGACATCTTGCTGTGGGACAGGCAAGAAAAGACTTCACAGAATCACAGAATGTCCTGAGCTGGAGAGGGAGGATCCATGAGGATCATCCAGTCCAACTCCTGGCCCTGCACAGACACTCCAATAATCCCAACCTGTGCCTGAGAGCATTGGGCAATTCCAAGGCAATGCTCTGTAATCACAAGTGGTTGCAAGGCTTGCAAGGGGGACAGAGAAAACCCTCCTCTATCCTCCATCAGCCATGAAGAGACACCAAAGGATATGTTCAGAGTTGTGGTGGGAAACAGGAGAAGGGCAGAAGCACAGCTGGGACAGGAACACCCTGAAAGCTCCTGCGACACACACCGAAGTCTGGCTTTGATGGAGAAGGGAGGTTGAGGAGACTGTCATGGCTTGCAGAGTCCTCTTCACAGCTGAAATCCCTGGGTTTTGTTCAGGAAAAAGGAGGAGAGGGGCGGAGTCTTTGAAGGGATCTGCCCATCTGAAGTTACTGGAGTTGCTGCAGGAATGCCAAGTGACACACACCTGGAAGAAGCATTGCCTCACACTGGCTTCCCTCCGAGCCTAGGGACACATTACCCTAAACTGATGGACAGGAGACAAGAGGCTTTCATCATTCTTCATCAAAGCAGAATCAGAATCTGGAAGGCTTGTCTTGTGAGAAAAACAGGCTGTGCATGATTAGCCTTTAATATACCTTAATTGCTGCAGTGTTGTAAGAAATGAGCTCTCAGAAGAAAACCAATTTGGCTGGCAGAGCACAGGCACGCTGGGACAAGAGCATTCCCAAAGGCTCCTTGGCTAAAGACCAGGTTTCCCATATGTCTGCCAGGGCAACAATAACAATCCCTGGGGATACAAAAGGAGGAGACAGACTGAGTATTTCAAGGAGGTCAGCAAAGTCCAAGTTCTAGCTTTGCTTGGAAGTTTTGCAAGCTCTGGATTCACGTGCTTTTGATGAGGTCTCTCACCCTAAAGCAGCATCTCCTGCACCTGTCCCAGGTTATCGAGATGCAGGGACCAACAGCAATGTGACTTCTTCAAAACCCAGGATGGAGGCCCTCAGTAGCACGGGATCATCATGGGACAGGCTTTGGAGCAGCAAGGTGACAGGAGAGGTCCCTCTGGAGCCCCAGCCCTGGAGACAGCCACCAGCACAGCCTCAGCTCCTCCCAAGCTGCACTATTTCTCATTAAGATCAATTCCAGCCTGTTGTTATAATTAATAACCTCATCTTGCCTCCCTGCATGCAAGCAGGGAGGAAATTTCTGCAGCTGCAATCACACTTTACTTCAAAGGAACCAATTTAGCACAGCGCTACTGCTGCCATCATTCCTCTTACTCAATGACTTTATTTACCTTGTTTGTACCTAATTTCCCCAGTCCTTTGTGTGCCTGGGGAAATTAAAAGCAAAAAATATCAAGCTCCATTTGCACCCAAATATTATAGAAGGGGGAGGAAATTTGTGTCCTTAACTCAGGCCGCCACCATACTATAGCCATTAATACATTTATTTGGCTTGAGGAGCTGATGAACTGAACAACCTTGCTTTGACTACACAACACGGACTTTGACCAAAATCTACATGTAAGGGATATTTGAACCCTCTCAAGAGCAAATACAGCAAATACAGAAAGGGGGTACAGCAGTTTTATAGGGATTTGTCACAGTGGCATGAAACTGATGTAACTTGGGTGTAGAAAGCACAAAGGACCTGTGGTTCTGCCAAAACATCCATGAGTGCTTCAGCGTGCCTGCAGGTCCCAAGAAAGCTGCATTTTCAGGGGAAAAAAGCCCAGAGTCCTCCAGCAAATGCAAGAATTCAAGAATTTTATCTTTTTTTGTCAATAAAAGGCCTGAATCCTAGAAGACTGATGACCCCAGGTTATGTTCTTGCACACTTGGAACAAGAAAACATTTTGAGAAATGCAGTCTTGTTCTTTAGAAAGCCTGGTAAAAATTGCATCAGCTACCCTGTATGGTTTTTATAGTTACAGTCTGAGCGGAAAGTTTCCCATGCAAAATAAAGTTGTCCAGCAAAATTCACAAGCACCTAAAACAGGAAGCATTGAACATGTGAGCAGGTCACATCACACAGGGATGGGAACGCAGACCTGCAAGCCTTCTCTGGTGCTAGGACAGCATAAGATGCATAGAAATCAGGGAATATCAAGAACAGCAGGGAGAGGATTTATGACCAATGCACCAGCTCAAGGACTAGCTAGATGCTGGGGAGGAACAGCTGGGAAGATGATGTTCTTTAATACTACTCCTACTACACTAATTCATTTCAAATCATGGCAGGTTTTAATTTAAAAACCCAACAGAATCTTGGGTAGGAAAAGTGGGAGGGATGGCCAGAAGAGCTCAAAATGGCAGGATTTCAGATGAAAGGGGACGGAGCAGAGGACATCTCTTTGGATGTCTCATGTCTGGAGAGCGAGGCATGGGACAGGTCTGAGGAGCTGCAGATGATGCTCTGTGAACTGCTCCACACCCCCACCTCACCCTCACAGCCAGCACCACCAGCTCAGCTCTAAAACACCACCCTGTATCTTCAGAGAGTAAATTAAATCCCTTCTTCCCAGAGAGAGAAGGAAATTCAAAGCCATTTGCTGCCTTTGAGGCCTCTGCTGCTGGGGGTGCCACACGAGTGTGGAGGTGGCTGCCTGCCCCTCACATGGCCCTGCAGGGGCTGTGGAGTGCTGGGAGCTATCGTGGCACAGGCACAGGGAAGGAGGTGGGAGGACACTGCCACCTTCTCTCCTTTTGTCCAGTCAGTTCCCAGCTCTACATGGGGCAGCCTGCTATTTGCTTCAGAAACAACCAGCTTTTTTCCTAAATTGTCCCCAGTAAAATGAACCAAGGCATAGCTCCAAGGTGAAATTAAGACAAAACCCAACAGTAATAAGAGCTTGGTACCATTTGGGATGAAGGGAGAAAGACTCATGTTTCCATGAGGTCTGAGACTAAGGAGAGGGGGGCTGCAGCCTGGCAGGGGGAAGCAGAGCCCCCAGCTTCCTCTTCCTCCTCTTCTAGGGTTGAACTTGGCCACCATCCCAGCTCCCGGCAGAGCTGCTGTTGGGAACTCCTCCTGCAAACGAGGAAAGTCCTCAGGCCAAGGTCTGCAGTGGCACTGTCCCAGGCCAGAGCAGGCAGTGCCCTTCCCATGGCTGGCAGCAACACTGGGGCACCCTGGGCAGGACCAGCCCAAGAGCTGGAAGGCATCAGGGCACTGTGCTCCATGGCCAGCAGCTGTCAGGCTCCTCAGGATGATTAACAGGACTTAATGAAGAGCTAAGCCAGTGCTGGACCTCAGGAAAGCAGCTCATGCTTAATATCTCAGCCAACAAGCCTTGCATGGATCTGCAGAGAGAAAGAAAGACTGCCAGGGGACAGAGGAAGAGAGAGGAACTCTGGCAGCTCCCAGCATGCCTGGAGTTCAGTGTGTGGTTGATCAGGGCACAGCAATGAAGCCACTGCAGCTACACTACAAACGTCACCTGGCAGTGAGGGAAAGGCGAGAGGAGGCTCCCCCCAGAGCCAGTGCCACCAACAGCACCCCCTGCCACCAACAGCACCCCCTGCCACCTCCCCATAACCCTGAGCATGTCACCATCTCCTTATCAGGAGTCCTGTCCAAAGAACACGGACCCCAGCAGATTTTGGTGCACAGAGCAGAGTCCCAGCTGAACTGGGTACTGCAGTCTGTGCACGCACACTCACACACACACACACACACACACACACACACACACTCTACTCTGAGTCCTTGGCTCCACACACAGCTTCCAAGGCACTCACACTCCTTGCCAGATGCTGGAAAAGACACACCAAGGCCTGGTGCAGCTGCTGTGCTGGTGCCATGGCCCTCCTGCTGTACTGACCTGGGCTGGAGTGGGGCCACCACGGACAGCAGGGGCTCTGGACAGCAGCAAACCCCACCAGCCTCACAGATGGCTCCCACCTTTCCTGCACCCAGAGCATCCACACCTTCTCCAACTCTGCTCCCCTTCCCAGGTCGTCTCAGGTCAAGCAGCTGAATGCAAGAGCACACGAAATTTGTTGCTGCATCAGGCAAGCTTTGGGGAGCCTGTTGCCAGCTGCAGCAGGCTCTGCTCTCCTTGCAGGCTTGGGGGGAGGAAGGGCAAGGAGGGGGAGAAGCTGCCTCAGGTGCTGCTCAGACTCAGGGCAAACAAATCAGCATCTCCCCCATGCAGTAGGAGGAAGAAGCAATTTATTGTGACAAATGGTGAAAGCCTGCAGTGGGGTTGGCCCTTCCTGTCCAAGCTGGTGAACCACACCGAGAGAGGGGAGGGCCTGGCAGTCAAGTGGGATATGCATCACTCCCGGGGGGAAAACCACCAGCAACTCAGGATAACCAGGCTGCAAGAGATCCCTGCCTGCCCACCTGGGATGCTGGCAAGCACTGTGTGAGCCAGCCAGCCCCACTTCTGGGGTTGCTGACTGCCACCTCTCAGTGTCCCCTGCTCCAGAGGGGTCATGCCTTGGCCCTTCAGCCTCAAAAAGGGGTTGAAGATTTGGGCAGAAGTGTCTGGGATGGGACATGGGTTAGGGAGCATCCAGCAATGTAGCACAAGTGGGATCTGCACTTTGAGCTCTTAAGTTAATTTCTTGTTTACTATGGAGAGTTCACAGCCAAGAAGGACAGGACATAAAATTCTTAACTTTTAAGGGACCTGAAACAAGGAGAATCTGTGATGCCAGTTGTCTGAATTAGCCAGGAAGAGAACAGGGAGAAGCCTCTCCTGAAGCAAAGGAATCCCAGTGTCCATTTGGTCTCTAGTGAATACAGAGAGATGGCTGTGTCCTCCTCAGCTTGCAACACCTGCCTGCCTGCCACATTCCCTTTTTCCACACAGTATCTGACTGGGACTGATTTTCCCACTGCAACCTAATAAACACCATCAACCCCTAAAAAGAATACAGCTGTACAGATTTCCCTGTGTGTACCTGTAGCAAACAGTGGTGTTTTGGAGAGCCCTGGATTCTCCTTCCATGGGGACTAGACAGCAGCCAAAGCACTGAGAGATCACTAAGTCGAAGACAAATTCAGACATGAAACATGAATCTCCAATGCACCTTCACCATCCTCAAATCCCTCTTACTGTATAGCAGAATGGTTTCCAAACCTTTGGGTCAATCCAGAGCTGCTCTTTCAGAGCTGCAATAGCCACGTGTGGGAGCACACACTTCCCTGCATCCCAGAATAGAAAGCAGCTGGAGTCGCATCTGAACACTGCAATGGGAAGCTGAAAGACTTGCAGACACTCCTCTTTTTCCACTGAGCCCTTTATGGGCTCCTCTCCCTGCTCACTTCACATACAGCTCCTTCAGCTGCTGATTTTCCACAGGTGCTGAACTTCCAGATGCTCCTGGAGGCTTTTCCATTTTTAAATTTATTCTATTTAAATAGCAGGGGCATATGGTTTATTACAGCTATTAAAAGGTGTGTGTATGTATGTGGGGGGAATCTGATCCTGAGATCCAGAAGGCTCCCAGGATCTCTGAGTACCCAGGCATCAGTGCCTGACCCTGGAGCAGAGCCAACTCTGCCTGCAAACATCACCCGAGGGCTGTGAACGAGTTTCCAGCCCACCTACATCACACCAGGTCCTTCAGTGCTAGTGAGGGGGTTTATACCAGCCCAGGAGATACTCAGGACTACTGTGCCCTTTCTAGGACAGCTGCCACCCCCTGAACAGGATGAAGGCCAAATCTCCAGAAACAGACCAGTGTCAGGATCTAACCTGGAGCTTAGAGAGGGCTTCCATCACCCCAGTTCCACTGACAAAAGCTCTGAGTTGGGTTGGCACAGCTGAAAAAAGATCCCATGACACAGGAGACCAGCTTCTCTTGGGAGAGAAAAGGATCCCAAGAGAAACCTGCTCATGTGTCCCTCACCCCAGCTGCCAGTGTACCATGGAGGGAGCTCACAGATCTGGGCATGGAGATCCTTGGAGTAAGTTTAGATCAACTCTCTCCAGGTTCCACTTGAAATGGACTCGAGAGCAGCACAGGCTGCTCCTTGAAGGAAGCACAGGGATGTAGGATGCAGGATGTAGGCAGGGAGGCCTTTCAGCTGAGAAAGTGGGAAGCAAGGGAAATACTGATGGGGCTGATATCCACAGCTGTTTCACAATACAGCCTTACCTGCTCACAGCAGGGAGAGGAGGAGGCAAGGAAAGGAGCAAGAAGCTGAACTCATTAAGCTTCTCTCTCATCTGAGGAGCTGGGACAGCTTCAGCAAGGAGGGTGGACTCGTGGGACCAAAGGACACTTGTTTCCATCCACTTAGCTCCCCACACCTGAGGTATGTTTGAACAGCTACTTCAAAAGCAACCCCTGAGGAAAGCAGGCTGGATGAAGAGGAACCTTTACTTGTTTTTGCTTCTCAGTCTTTAAGCCAATTAAGGAATTTCTTTTTAAGTGAGGGTCTGTGGTCTTCCTCAAAGAGCCTGTGCTCCCCAGAGCCCAGAGCGGGGTGAGGTGGCCATCTGGAGCCAGCACTGCAGGGGCTTGTGGTCTGGTGCTTCTCTACAAAAAAAGAAACCCTGCTCCAAACCCCCAGAATATCTCTGTTTTCTAACACACTTCTGCAGCAGGTGCCTCTCCCCTTTGCACCTCGGTTTTCTCACCGGTACATCACATAAAAAGCAAGTGGTGTTGGCATCAGGCAGAGTTATCCTGTGTCTTTCAACACTTGCCCAGTGTTTGAAGAATCCAGCATGGAAAATGCCTTTGAAGCTTCACATCCAGCCAAGAAGAGGCCAAGACGAAGGCATGCTCTGTACTCTATCCTGGTCTTGTATCACAGAACCACAGAATGGGTTGGAGGGGACCTCAAAGTCCATCTCATTCCATGGGACACCTTCCACTATCCCAGGTTGCTCCCAGCCCCATCCAACCTGGTCTTGGACACTTCCAGGGACAGGACAGCCACAGCTTTTCTGGGCACCCTGTGCCAGAGGCTCACCACCCTCCCAGGGAACAATTCCTTCCTAACATCAGGGTGGTCAAACTCAAATGTGATGGAAGGGGGCTACAAACACAGGCAGAACATATCCCAGGACACAGAACTAGCAGCTGGAAAACATTTGCTGGGACAAACAGCTCCTGGTGTGGGACTGTGCAGTCAGATCCCTTGCATGGACTAAATGGCAAAAGCCTTGTCTTTCACACACCACTCTGAGCTATTTTCCATCACTCCTTCCACCACAGCCCACAGAGGATACACATTTTCTGCATCAGGTAACAGAAGCACCTGCATGTGCAGGGTAGTTTGGAGGGACAGGTCCATTTGCTCACATGAAGGCCACTTTGTACTGTCTTTAAGAACAGGGTGTTCCCTTTAGGGTCATACACTTGAACAACAGCATTTGGAACTTGTGCTGGCACCTCTCCTATTCCATGTTTGAGGCTGTTTCACACCACTTCTCAACACACTCGATGTCTGAGCTGAAGGCTGGAGTGGGAAAAGGATCTTCCTGTTTCCCAGGACTAGAGAGATGTGGGACTAAGGCTATGGGCCCATAGCTGGAAAGAGCCAGGAAAATCTGATGGGACTGGTAAACTTAGGACTCACCCACATCCTCTTACTCCCACTGCAACTTCCCTCACATGGAGAGGCTGCAAGAGGAGATTTACTAGTGGCTGCCAAGCCAAATTGCTGCTCAGCTAAAGATTTATGCTGCAATTTGTAGTGCTGTTAAAATAGAATTGGAAGAGCGGTGGGGGAAGAGAAAGAGAGAATGAAAGAGAGGGGAGGGGAAATGGATCAGGAGCAACATCACAGCTCCAAAGCTGTTTGCTCCATCTCTCACATCTCCATTGAACCAATCACTCTGCATTTCCAGCTGCTGTGCTCCAGCCTTCAGACCCTGCAGTGCCACTGCCTGGGCTCGCTTCGCAGCAGGGCACATGCAGGGTACAGTTAATAGAAACCCATCCATCTCCACAGCACCTTAACTGTCAGGCTCAATAAATACAGCTGGCAGAGAATGGCACTAAAGGGACAGGGCATCTGCAGGCTGGTGGCTGCTCACATGACTTCCACACTGCAGCCACCAAGGACAGGAGAAGGGACACCCCCATCCCAAATGTCACCCACTGCCCTTCTCATTCTGGCACTGGTTAAGCACTATTCCTACCTGCTGAGGTCAGAGGTGAGCTAAATTATCCCCTGCACTTCCAGGAACTTGCCAGCTCTGCACACTAGATCTGGAGGAAAAAGGCTCTCCAGTCATGGATCCATATCCCTGCATGTGCAAAGAGCCATGGGTTTCCCCCATCGAGGTCCCCATCGCCCCCTCCTCTCAGGAAAAGCCAAGGAAAGGTCAGAGCACCCTACAGCTCCCAGGGAATCCTGGCTCAACTGGGTGCTGACAGACAATCTCCAAAAAATCAAAAGCAAAACCCCTTTAGTGAACTTCAACAGAATAGCTTTCCTTTGACATCAGAGAAACTCCCCATGCCCTGAGCCAGCCCTCTGTCCTCTACTGCCAAAACCACAGAAGAATTTCAGAATTACAGCCAAGGAGACTTTGGCCTTTCAGCCCCTGGGCATCCCTGCAAAAAGAGCCAGGCCAGGCTCATTCCTCATTCCAGAAACAACCCTAGGGTTGGGGGTTTCAGTTTACTGAGAGGTCAAACTATGGATCCAAACTGACCACCCAGGCACTGGGGAGATCTCAAGCCCTGCCACTGAAGTACCTCCTTGAGGTGCCCCAGCCAGCAACTCAGTGCAGTTCCTTCTGGCAAGAGAGATGCAGGGAGAGGATGGGATCCTGTGCACAGGCTGAGTCCCACCAACAGCAATGTTTGTGTGTGCTCCTGACCTATAAAGGTCACTTGTCTTTCTCATGTGCCTGAACTTTAGAGGGGACAGTTAGCCACAGTTCTCTAGAGGCTCAGTGGGATAAAACACTGACTTTCCTGTGGTTTGGCTGGGAATGCTTCATCATGCACAGCCTACTTGGCATTTTCATTTCCTGGCACTGGTGGCTTCTAGGACAGTCCTGGGCCAACCTTCAGTGCCAATGTGCAGGTGAAATAGTTCTGAGTGTGCAGAGTGGACCCTGGCCTGTATCCTCTGGCACAGCATCCTGTGTAGGCAGTGTCAGGGGCTCCCTCAGCACGTTGTGGTCCCCCAGCTTAAAGACCTTCTATTCACCTCCTGCTCCATCAGCACCAAGTCAACGGTGCCTCGAGGCCACTCCAGGCAGTTGCCAGTCACAGATCACCCCCCAGGATCCCATCAGCAAATATGAGGCTCCAGGAGGACACAGGAGCACTGCAGTACACCAGAAACCCAGCACAGTCCCAATGCCCCATCAAACACAGGCTCAGCACAGGAATCCAGGCTTGGCCTCAGATTCAGTTTGGCATCACTATGTCCTTTCAAAATGGGGGCTATTTGGTTTCTCTAGCGTCTAGGAGACAGAGAGGAGGATTTGGTGGGTGATAGGGAAGGGCCAGGGACAGAGCAGAACAATGCTGTGCTGGGGCAGACTGAGCCACAGGACCACCCAGCACCCCAACCTTCTCCTCCTGCTCATGCCCCAGGCTCCAGAGCTATTGCTACCTTAACTGAGCCAGCCACACATCTGGCTGACTCCTGGAACAAGCAGACAGGCTGGAATTACCAGGGAAGCCCCTACAAGTTATACTGTAGCCTGGAGGCCTCCAGGCTGGGTAACTCAGGCCATAGCACTGTCTACTGCCTTGTAAAGATGACACAGCTTAACTGAGTGTTTTGACAGCTGGAATCTAGAGGATGCTCCTGGCTGGAGCACGTGCCATTAACCCTCCCAAGTCCATGTGCCAGAGGGAAGCATCCTGCCAGCACAGCAACCCCAGACAGGCCAGGCTGGGGCTGCTCCAACAGCTCAGTGTCCCTTCCCTGCAGTACAACACTGAGTTTTCTACCAAGGAGAGCAGTTCCTGCTGCTGTTTAAAGCTCTTGAACCTCATCAAATCACACACATGCTCACAGCCAGCCCTGGGTAAGCTCAGCACACACACTCCTCAAGGACACCCTGAAGGACATCACTGCCAGCCTGCCTGGGACAGAGAAGGAAGGAGCACACGTGCCCTGGAGACTGAAATGCTGCACCAGACACAGGGGCCTGTCAGCTGCTGTGCCCTCCCCACCACACTGCCACAAACAGCAGTCCCTGAGCAAGCCAGGGCTGCAGTGCCCACACCAGTGTGCCCAGAAGACACATTTGCTGCAGGAAAACATAACCCAGAGAAAACAGGTCACTAGGTAAAGCTTTGCTGGAGGTTTGTTAGGATGTGTAGAGTGTTAGGGTGTGTGTAGAGTCAATGCCAGTCACTGCATGTGTCACAGGGGCTGCTGTGCAAGACAGCAGCAACATCACTGATCAAGTCCATTCTGTGCCATGGGCTGCAGTCTGAAGCTCCTGCAAAGCAAAAGTCTTCCACATTCCAGAAGCATTAAGTGTTTCCATGTTTGTCCCTCCCCACAGACAGACACAGCAGCTGTGGGTAAGGCAGCAGGAGAAGCCTCAGCTCCTGGGCAGGGAAGGTACAGCTGGTGGCATGTGTCTGATAGAATATCCCAGTGCTGCATGGGGCATGTGCCAGCCACCACCAGGGCTCTGAATGCAAGGTGCTCCCCCCTTGCTGTCCCAAGGAAGCAGGGGAAAAAATACAGGTATATATACACACACACATCTATCCATCTACCTACTACAGCTTCACTTTTCAAGGTAGGGAGACTAAAATCAGGTTTTAAGGAAGACAAATGATCCTGCTTGTGTCTGCCTTCTTCCCACTCCACAGGTTGGGAATGCTGCTGAAGGCCCTGGAGTATGGACACTGTCCTCTCCCACCAAAAGCTGGCAAGATCCAGCCTCCCCAAATCCCCTTTTGCTGTAGCCAACCTTCCACACTCCAAATGCCAGAGCCCAGCTCTGTGTAACCACAAGCCCCATGTGTGATGCACAAGGAGCACTGGGAGGAGCACGGCTGGAACCTGAGTGTCTGCACACCCAGCTGAGCTCTGCACTGCTCTGGGCAAGGGCAGGCAAGGCCCCTCCAGCTCCCTGCAAGCTGCTGACTTGGCAGCCTCCGAGCACCTGCAGCCCAAACTCTCCTCACCCCACACACTGCCCAGGCACTCCTGCTGCCGGTCCTGCTGCCATCCAGAAGGGCTCCAGGCTGCCTTCACACTCCACTTCCAGCTTCCTTCTGGTTTGGATGTCCTGCTGCAGCCTCAGAAATGCCATCTGTAATGCAGGAGTAGTTTCCTTCTCTTCGGATCAGTTCTTTGCATCTCTTCGTGGTGACCTGGAGCACCTGCCCCTCGCAGGACTCGGTGATGCCTGGGGGTGCTGTGAGCTGCTCTGCTTGCCAAGGGGTGCCAGCTGAGATCCTGGTGCCTTGCCAGGCAGAGCAGGAATGCTGGCAGGGTGAGAAGCATGGGAAGGTGCCCAAGTCAAAGAAAAGCCCAGGGCAGTTTGTTTGAAGAGAGCAGCTGAAAAGGCACAGCCACCTGGGTGAGCTGTGGGTCTCTGAGCAGGAACAGAGAGATGCAGTACAGCTTGGAAAAAGCAATCAGCACCCAAGCAAGAGCTCCCCTTCCCTCCCCCCACCGTGCTGAGGGTCGTTTGATCCCAGGGAACAAAGGCCTGCAGAGGGTTCATTCGGCACAGCCTCCCCTCCACACACAGCACCAGGCTCCGGCCCTGCTGGGATCAAGGCGGCCTTTCACGGACACGGGGATCACGGGGGGAAGAGGCTGCCTGGAGGTGGGTGCAGCTCTGAGCACCTCCCCTGCACTGTTTCCAACTCATGTTAGTCAGAGACTGCAGCCCAGAGCCACCAGTGTCAAACTGGATTAAGTTACTGGTTGGAGAAATCCAGCATGTGCCTTTCACAGCAAGCAGTATCCAGTAATCTGAGAAGGAAGTAATGAGCTCTGCAGTGATCCCAGGGAATGCTGGGTGCAGAGAGGGAAGGGAGCTCCCTGCCCACCCAGAAAGCAGGAGGATATTCCTGCCTTCACCCCTCCTCTCACAAGCCCACAACATAAGGTCACTGCAGGCCCATGTCCCTCCGGGATAGACGCTGCACACTCTTAGGGGAATGTGTTTGCAGTTTCCATCCTGATCCTGAGAGAAGAAATAACCAAACACACACTTTCCTACATTTTCTCCTTCCTTGCAGCAGCTCAGCCAGATTCCTGAGTTTCCTGCTGTCATCACATCTATCCACAAGCTCCTGCCAGAGACTGTGACCATTGCACAGGCTACACGTGTGACACCTCTCAGGGGGACAAGTGATTTGCCATGAGGCCATGTTCCTCCCTATGCAGCCAAAGAAAGACAAGGGAGCAATGCAGAAGGGTTATTCTGAAAAAAAAAATCCCTGCTCTGGCTCCTCTTACTGTTCCCTGATCTTGAAAAATAAAAAAATCCTCCAAAAATTCACAACCCACCAATTCCTCTCCCTCCCCACCCCCAACACATCTGGAAAAACACAAGTACCAAAGGGGTCTTCCAGGCCCTCCAACCACACATTCCCACAGCACCAATTACAGGAGACCAGCTTCCTCCACAGCAAAACTGCATCTCCAGGATCTCTTCCCAAAAGAGATAAAGACTGTATCCATGCACAGCCAAAGCTGGATGCTGAACTCCTTCATGCAATGCAGCATCCAAAAACTCCCCCAAACCTCCCCAACTCCTTCATGCAATGCAGCACCCAGAACTCCCCAACACCTGCACTTGGAGAAGGACCTGAACCCATGGTCCTGGAGCAAAAGTGCTCAGCTCCTGCAGACAGGAGCATACCCAAACCATGTAAAGGTGCTGGTTTTCCCCTTCTCCAGGCTGGCACTGTTGAATGGACAGCTCTGTTGTGCTCTCCATGCTGTGACAGTAACATCCAGGCAAGAGGGTCAGGCATTTCTGCTCAGATTTGGCCAAGCCTGCTGCATAAGATGAGGACATGCTCCAGCTGCCTCTGTCCTGGATTTGACCTCCTTTGAGGCAGGATGGCTCTTGTGGGACATGGAAATGAGGAAGGTTGGAGGGCACAAAGGGAGCAAAGGGAGGGTTTGTTTGGGTATCTATTGAGAGCTCTGTCTCCACTGCTCTGCACCATGCTCCAAGTTATCCGTGGCTCCAGAGCTATAAATAGCCCCAGTTTAAACAACTAACAGGCTTTGTGACCGCTGGAGCAGCCAGCGTGGAGAGCGGATGGGCAGGGCTGGGAGCATCAGGCAGATGAAACAGCATTCCATGCTGCCAACTCCTTGGCACTGCAAAACCCCCTTGAGCAAGACACTGCTCCAGATACCATGGGCTCTGGTGAGAACTGGTGAGCAAACAGTTACAAGCCAAACAGACCCATCAAACAAGTATCCACAACAACCTGCAGCATCTTTACTCCACCAAATCCCAGCTGAACTCCACAGCAACTTCCAGAGGGAGCACAACCCGCACAGGGATGCATCCACCTCACTGCACCACCTGGAGAGCACAGACTCCACTCCTGTGGGATGAGCAGGCACATCCTGACTATGAGAGCTGATGGTAGTGCCCTCATGGTTTGGACGAGTGGCTCCTTTTCCCTCCTCATCCCTCCTCTGTGGATACACAGTCAGAGCACACATTGGAGATCCCCATCTGATCCACAGCCATGTCTTTGTTCTTTGCATGGAGGCTTAGGAGGAGAGATTGGACCAGCTGGACCCCAGAGATCCCTTCCAACCTCAACCAGTCAGTGATTTTTGAAAGGTGCAAAATAAAATCTCTGAGCACACCCAAATCCATGCAGGTTGCTGATAGCACCCTGTGCCTGCCCCATCCCAGGCCTGTTGGGGTGAGGCTGCCAGACCTCCCGAGGCCAATGCCCAACCTGAGATCTGATGACAGAAAACAGAAGCAGATGAACACCAGGTGATCCCCTGCAGTCACTTGATGCTTTACCAGGAGCTTTTCCTCTCAGAATCTCATTTCTCTGGGCCCTGGTTTCCCCAGCAAGAAACACACAGAACTGCAGAATCATTTAGTTGGGAAAAGCCACATCGAGTCCAACTGTTGCCCCAGCACTGCCAAGACCACCAGTGGCTCATGTGCCCAGGTGCCACATCCACATGCTTTCTGAACATTTCCAGTGATGCCCTGGGCAGCTCTTTGCAATGCCTGACCACTTTTTCTGTGAAGAATTTTTCCCCAGTACCCAACCTGAACCTCCCCTGGCATAACTTGAGGCTGTTTCTTCTTGTCCTGTCCCTTGTTCCCCAGCGCCTGACCCTCACCTAGCTGCACCCTCCTGTCAGGGAGCTGTGGAGAGCAAGAACGTCCTTGCTGAGCCTTCCTTTCTCCACACTAAACACTGTCCTGGTGTCCTCCAGACACTTGTGCTGCACTCACAGCTGAAGTGCCACGGCACAGGAGGGTGGGACAGAGCTGCAGAGCCACATTCCTGCTCCACACAGCTCCCTGCCACACTTCCCTTGCCAGAGTCCACTTATCAAAATCTCCACCAGCCTCAAAACAACTCAGAGGCCCCAGAAAAGGCCTCTGTGATGCTGCCCAGCAGTTCTGACTTGCTGCTGTTCATGTATTTAAGCCAAGGGCTCACAAACACCCAGGACACTCAGGCTTGCCCAGAGTTTCTCCCCAGAAGTAAGTGGTGCTTCTGGGGAACAGGGGGTGGCACAGCAAGTGCCCTCCCACCACCTGCCAACAGCAAAAGCAGGTGCCCTCACTTCCCTCTAAAAGCAGGGAGATTTACATATTTTTAGCATATCATAATAATAAAATAAAAGGATATTAAAACAGTGTGTTCCTCCCTCCACAGTCATTAAGACCCAGAGGTATTTCATTCTGTAAAGGCTTTTATAGAAAAATACAAAGCCCTTGCAGAATGCCGTGGGAAAGCCCAGAAAATGAATATCCTCTGGAAGAGGAAGGAGTTCAGAGAGCTTCAGCCAAAGCAAGTAGTGGGCAGAGACACTTAGGTCAGCTGCACAGACCCTGCAACCGTTCCCCAAAAGCCTGTCCTAAGCAGACTGAAATCCAGAAGTTCTCAGTACTCAACGGGACTCTCTTCATGAATCCTGGGAGTGAGGAGTAGGTGAACAGGAACATTCACTTAAATCTCATCAGGAGACAGTTCAAAGCCCAAATTCCCTCCTAACCCCTCACAATGTGGAAGGATGCACCCTGGAGAGGTGCCACCACCACTTCCAGCAGCAGCAGGAGAATCCACCACAATCCCACAGGTCCCAAACCATTCCACCGTGGCAGCCACAGCACTGGAGCCATGTCCTGCTGCCAGCACCAAGGCTGTGGCACTGCCCCACTTCGTGTCCCAGCTCCAGGAAGGGTTTGGAACACCGGGAAGCTTGGCCAAGATGGATCCCCGGGCTCAGCTGAACGCTCCCACCCAACAACCACCCAGGCTGAGCACCTTCAAGCACATGAGCAAGACAAAGCCCAAGGGGACTTGTAGCTGAGCCAGAATTTGTCTAGTTGCACACAGCTACCAGGGATGAATTTAAACCAAACATCTTTGCCCTAAGCAGAGGCTTCTGCAATCAGATCCCTCTAACATGCACCTAACACCTGGTACTTCCAGTCTTTCTGTGTCCTCCTGGCACGCTGGCAAAGGGGCAGGCTCCTGTTTAAATGCTGACACACAGAAAGAGACTGTGCAGCCCTGTCCAGAAAAGACCAGGGATTCAAATCTGCTTTTCACAAGTCTGCTGTTTCTACCACTAAACCCCTTTTTCCACTCCCTCCTGTCTTCCTGTCTTCAGCAGACAGGGAATTCCACACCATCAGCCTCACCCAGGCAACAGGAGACAGTGAAGCCTCCTCCAAGTTTCTAAAATCTTGAAAGTCAAACAGCACTGATCACTCCTCTTACTCCCACCCCACCATGAGGGATGAGTCCTCCAACTCCCCCATCAAGTACACATCAAAGTCACTCACTAAGTATTTGTGTCCCTGTTTTTCTGCCAAGGAAGGTTTGTGTTCATCCCTGAGACAGCCCAGAGCAGCTTGGCTCTGTGCTGCCCCACAGCAGCCAAAGTATTATCAGCTTTGAAGGTGGCTGCAGGCAGGGACAGAAAATCAGCAGGAAAAGCAAAGTCTATCTGAGAACTCCTGCCCGGCCTCAGATTGACTCCCCAGTACTCCACTTCCTTCCTACACTACACGACTCTGGGGACGAGGACATGCACAGGCAGGATACCTACCCTGACTTGTTCTATTGACTTACTTAATTTTTTAAAAGAATATATTTGTCTGTTCCTCTCTGGAAACCAGTCATCCGCTGCTCCTTGGCCCTGCTGTTCCCTGGGAGCGGCGGCCCTTTGATGCCTGGCAGCCTGGCTGATCTCAGCAGGGCTTTTGAACCCACTTCCATAATCACTGCCTGGAGCGAGCTCTTCCCACGCAACTCGCTGCTCAGTGAATCACGGCCGGTGATTTTCCTGTCTCCAGGAACCATAGAGTCGGGATGAGTTCTGCTCTCCCTTCAGCAGGGGAAACAAGGAATTATCACAAAAGCCACTCCTGTCCCCACGGGACAGCGGCGTTATCTGCGCCAAGACCGGCAGTTCCTGTTCTTGCCCCAGCATCCGCTCCACCACCAAGGTTTGCTCTTCAGGAAATTTATTTCCACATGTCAAGATACCACTTAGTTCCTCAAGCTCCTCCAAGCTACAGACTTGGAGTCATGAGCAGCCCCAGCTGCCACCCACCCACAGGGCTGCAGAGACACTGCCTTTTTTAGTGCCCAGGGCCAGGTATGCACTCAAAGTTCCTAAATTTCAGTTCTGGCTGTGCATGGCCATACCAGGGACTTCATCAGTGAGCTCAGATACCTTCCCCAGCTCCTCAAGGAAACAGAGAGAAAATCAGCAGTCTAAAAGGGATAATCCTGCAGGAAGGACCCAGCTCTGTCTGCAGGATCCCTCTAAACTAGAGGGGACGAACCCACACAGCACAGATCATCGACCAGAGCCATAGAACAGCCACAGGTTGGCACACACAGCAACAGAATTTGGGAACTGCACAAAATAGCTTATTTAAAAGTGCTCGAGCCTATGCTAGACAGTAGAGACAACAACTTATTGGTTTCACACTGCTCCCAGATCAAGAAGAAGACCCAAGACAGGGTCAGAAAGGAGCAAAATCTGACACTGCTGGGAGGCTCTCAGAGTCATGCACCAGAGCCTGGGAAGCACATCCCGGGCCTTGCAGCAGCAGGAAGGCAAGAAAACAAGGACTGCACCACAGATACTGCACCATCATCACAGCAAACACCTCCAGGGGGAAGCCAGGTCAGCTCAGGGACAATCAGAGCAAGCAGCTATTCCTAAATGACCAGCAGCTCCAAACAGATGCAAGCAGGTATGGACACCCATCCAGCCTAGAGTCCACACAAAGCAGGCATTAGGCAAAGGCTCAAACACTATCAGCACAAAACATGGCAGCTTCTGTAGCCAAGCCCCCGGGCAGAGGGGTTTTAGATGCTTTTTGACAAATCTCTCAGCCTGTCAGAGACTGAATGCAGGACACCAGCCCTTCATCAACAAGAGAAACTCCTCACTGCAAGTGGCTGATGCGGAAGGGGCAACAGCTCAGAGACACATCTGAGGTGCTGATTTCATTGAGGTAGGATAGGAATTGAGGGCAGGAAACACTGATCTCTTTTTAAGAGTTATTCTGTTTTGTTGTGTTTCATTCCTGTTATTCGAAAGCATTTTGCTGCTTTTGCATGAAAACAGCTTCTCTGGCTCTTCTGAGTTCAGAAAATCTTGCAACTTATTGCCACCCAACCTGGAGACACAATCGTCCACCTGAGACACTAGTGTGGTTGGGAGGCCAGAAAGAAGAGGAGCCACGAGAACATGGCAAACAAGGAACTGAAATCCCATTCCCAGGCAGCCACCTTGACAATTTAGGTGAGTAAGGAAGAGCTGGGATGAGTCCTGCAGTCCATTCTGCAGGAGACATCAGCCCACCCTGTGTAAAGCCAGGGTTTGGCATCACTCAAATCGGTGGGAATTTGGCTTTGGCTTCCCGAGGAACTGAACTGAGCCTCTGAATGAAGGCACCCAACACTCAACAGGATGCAAAGCAGCTCGTGTCCCAAAGGCAGCGCCCGGATTGAAGCTGAGAGGTGAGCAGGTGAGCAGGTGAGCAGGCTCCTTCCCCTCCTCCTTACCTTCGCAGCCGGTGCTGTAAGTGCTGGTGCTGCCGTGTTATAAGGGCACTTTCCCACACGGGGCCACCGGGACTGCTCCTATACCAGCCCACGGCCGGGTGCCCCGGGTAGGGGGAGCTACTGAAGCCATGGTCCGACTCCGTCTCTGCAGCCAGCGATGAAGCAGAGCTCCCCATGGTTCCCCCCTACCCAGGCCACGCTGAGATTTAGCCTAGGTTAGGTCCAAGCCCGGGGCATGGGCAGCTCGGGTGGAACAGGTGAGGCGCTGCGGCATGGGCTGCTGCAAAGATCCCAGCACGCTGGAGAAAGGAAGGTCGGTTCTGATCAGAGTCGGAAAAAAAACAACAAACAAACACAGAGAAAGGGGAAAAAAAGGAAAGAAAAAGAGAGAAAGATAAGGTACGATTTCAGCAACAACCCTCCAGTTTTAAAGCCTATCAATGCATGCTCTGACCAGGGTCCCCACTGCAGAGCTCACTGGGATGGGAAGGGCTATGTCACTGAATCCAGCTTCTGCTGCTGGAGTGTGGGGGCTTTAGAAGAGGCTCCCCTCAAGTTAAGCACCAGGAGTTCCCAGGCACAGGAAAGCACTGACTGATGGAGGGAAGCACAGCAGACCCCCAGTACAAAGCCCTTCACACATGGGAAAGAAGCAGAAAATGGGACAAGCCAGGCCCACCTGGAGCCCAAACCAGCAGCCCTTGGGGACCATACACATCAGGTTAGTCTGGGCTCTGACTGGTACACCAGTTTTGGTTACCTCAGCTACAAGGACTGGATGGCTTGTGTGCTTACATGTGAAATAAAATATCCCTCTTTTCCTGTTTCCCTCTAACACCCCAGTAAGGCTGGAACTGGACAGACCGGGGATCTGCACAAGTATTTGTTGTGACTATTTACTCTCAGCTCAAGCCAAGTTTTAGCTGATCCTGAGCACGCCCCTACTCACAGAAGCAGGTCTGGGGCTTTGCTCCTCCTTTCCTCCCTCTCTCTTTCCTACTTTTTCGAATTTATTCTTCAAGCATCCTCACAATTAAACTCCAGAAACATTTCATGTCCTCTGTATTCAAAGAAGTTTAAACACACACACACACGCCTCTCCTTCAAGTGAAAGGGCAGGACAATCTGGATGCGTGGCAGGAGCAATGGATCAAGGTAACATTTAACAGAGCAAAAAAGAAGAAGCAAGGAAGAGGGGAAAAATTAGCACAGCTGAGCTTATTCAATTACCCAACAGGATTTAAGGAGATGAATGAACCACAGAAAGACCTTTGCAAAGAAACTACTTTTGCCGTAAAAAGGCTGAGATGAGGAGTCCTAAAATACAGTTTTTCAATCCCAGGATTGATCTAACAGATCAAGAAAGGCCTTGATAGATAATAGACTCTCAAAAGCAGCAGCTCAAGGAGCAGGTGCAATTTTGCTACAAGCTCAATACCAGAATGTGCCTGCATTAGGTCATTAACTGGAGAATGTTAACTGCTCTGTCACAGTCTCTGTAGCCGGCAAAGCCTGGACTAACCAAATAATCTGAAAAAAACCCTCCTTGTTTTAATTGGTCTGCCTCACTGCTGTACATCAGCTCCACATCCCCACTACCCAACAGCAAGGTTTCACTGATTTCTGCAGAGCCAACCAAAGTGGATCCCTGGCGCCTCACCTCTCATTTCCTGCTATTCAAGCAGTTAATTTGTAACAAATCTGATTTTCTGGCTAAATGAAAGGCACGCGTTGTGAGAGGAAGAGCACTTCCAAGTACCATCAACTCTGTCTATCTGGAGACATCAGTCATCCCACACCTGTGGTGTCCCTGGCTCTTCCGCCCCATCCCAGGCGCCCTATGTGCTCCAGCAGGAAAGGCACAGGGGATGCAACTCTGACACTTACTAGAAGAACAAACTGTTTCTTACCTCAAACCTCAGGTTCTATCATGATAAAGTAGATAAATAAAGGCAAGATGGGTAGAAGAGCCCCTCGCTGCAGGCTGAGCCAAACAGAGGAAGGATGCCCAGGTGTCAGTAGCCTTATCCCCTCTTGAGCTGGGTTAAACTGCAACGTAAAGCGATTCCACAACCTGGTTCAAGACCACTTCCTCAAGCTGGTACAGCAGAACCCTTTGCTTCCTCCTCCTGCCCATGGAAATGCCAGTTTTAGCTCATCCCAAGAGGAGACAGACATGCCCGCTGCCTGCATTGCTGCTGGCTCCCAACGTGGTGCTGCTCTCCCAGCCCGTCTCCTCCGCCAGTGCCACACCAGGGAGCCGGAACAGGCAGCTCCACTCCGCAGGGAGGGGAAAGGCTGGGAGCCCTGCTTTCAAACCTGCAGTAAAACCCCGTGGTGGGTGGAGTTGGGATAGGAAGGGAGCTATAAATAGGTGGAGGATAACCTAGCTAAGTCAGAGTGATCTCCGAGACTGTCTGGTCTAACTGGGCTGCTTGGCTGTGAGTGCTGCGTGAAATCGGATTTCTCCAGGCAAAGCAGTAAATCCTTCTCCTCAGGGTCACCCTCATGCCAGGTGAGAGCAGCCAATGAATGATATTGAAGGGGGAGAACTGACCAAAGGTGGGGAGAGGGTGAACCAGTTTGAGAACAGGAGTGGCAGCAGTGCTACAGCCCAATGCAAAGCACGTACGTGCTCAGCATGCTGAGCCCCAAAACGCCTTTGGCCAACACTAAGCAAATGAGGAACCTCCAGGAAGTCAAGGTGAGAATGGAAACTGCACACCAGCAAGGGAAGGGGTCAATTAAAGAAGAAGAAAGCCTCTCTGGAAGGAGTCAGCCTTATTTTTGAGGAATTTCTGCCACTGGGCAGGGAGATGCCCCAGGAGATGACCTGCAGGGCAGGCACGCGGCTAAGCAGGAGAGGCTTCAGTCACTAAAAGGGAGCAAACTGCCAAGAGTTCCTCTGTCTTGGCAGGAGGGAGCAGGATTTTTCCTCTAATTAACAAAGCACTGCTTCCACCTATCTAATCTGGAGAGGAAGCAACAATGTGAACAGATTGAAGTGTCTTGAGAAGGGTGGATCTCACTCATGGAAATTAACAGTTAAGCACCTTAGCAAGATGCTGAGTTTCGATTTTCTGCCCCTCGCAGCTGCAATTACCAGATTTGAACTGATGCTGTGTAACTGATCCCAAAATATCGCTTCCAAAATAAAAGCAGGTTTGATCTCGCCACCCCCAAGCCACTCACAGCCTCTGACCCTGATCTGTGGTACGTAATGCAGACCCTTCCTCAAATTCCCCACCAGACCCTGAGCAGCAGGCATGTACAGCATGTGCAGGACAGCAAAGCTGTCCCATGGAGCTCCTCCTGCTGCCAGGACAGCAAAGCAGCTGTCTGGATGCTTCCAGATAACCCCACTCCTCCACATCAGTGAGCAGTGCCAACCCTTTGGGCCCCAGCTCTCCTGTCACAGCGGAGCAGGCAGGAAGGGTGGGATCTACCCAACCCCCTTTCCTTCCCTCCAGTTCCAAAGTAGGTTTTGGCTCTGAAGAGAGAAAAAAAAAAGGAACTAGCCCATGGTTTCAATGAATCTAGGAAGTTGCAGGATCAACTTTTCCTAGCATCAGCCCCAAGCTCTTCCCTTCGGCACGCAGCAGGAAGAAGAGACAGAGGCCCTGGAGCTGCTGAGGAAACCAGTGAGGCAGACTCACCCCAGCTGGTCCCATGTGCATCAGCCCCTCCTTCTGATGGGATACCTCCACCCTCCTTTTCCTAGTAATTTATTGATCCATGTGGCATGAGACAGCTTTGCTCCTGATTCAATTTTCCAGCCTCTCTTGGTTCTCAGCCTTGCAAACTCAGGGACAAGACTTTGCCACTTCATTAATTCCTCCACTCCCCCAACCTATAAATCAAGTAAATTCCAAGCTGCTCCCTTGCTCCAGGGAAGATCCAGAAATGAAAATACCATCAGATATACTGAACTCCAGCCAGCTCTGGTCTGAGGTGAGGGCCAGCAGCTGGCCCAGGAGAAGGTATACCATGTACCTGAGGGAAATACATCCTGCAAAGCTGTTCCCAGAGGAAGCTGCAGGAGACTTCCTTCTAAGATTGAAGCTGAAGTATCAGCCCTTCTCCTCCCTCTGCTGTGTGGAGCTCCTCTGCCTGGGGGCTCACTAAGATCCACAGAATGTCCTGAGTTGGAAGGGACCCATAAGAATCATGAGTACAACTCCTGGCCCTACACAGGACTCCTCAACAATCCCACTCCGTGCCTGAGAGTGTTGTCCAAACACCCCTGGAGCTCTGGCAGCCTTGGGGCCCTGTTCATTCCCTGGGGAGCAAAATGTGCTGGGACCTGCTACCACCCTCACCAGCAAAGGAGGAGATTCAGTCCCATGTAGCCTGCTACTGGCAGGGAGAAACCAGGGCTCCTGAAGAGCTCTCATTGTCCAGTGCCCAAACAGAGCCCTGGAGGAGCAGCCTCCTCCCTGGGGACTGCAGGATGTGACTCACACCCTGAAACACCAAGGAGCTCAGGGGCAGGTAAAGGATCTGGGGCTGAGTGGGGGCATCGAGCTGGAGGAGATCACTTCAGACATCCTGAAGGAATGGCCAACCCTTGGCCCCCCATCAACCCTGCCTCCATGCAGAGCAGATCTCCCCTGAAGGAGGCACCCCTCAGGGGGGCAGGGTAAGCAGGGGATGGTGTGCCAGGCTGGGAAGGTGCACAGCACGAGACATGGCAGCCTAGGAAGGTTATAAAGTCACAGAGTAGGTTAGGCATGGGATAGCTAAGGATGCAGAGCAGAGTGTCTGATGCCATCATGCCAGCCAAGGAAGGGAAAGGAGCTCAAACATTTGTGTGATCAGCCAGCCCCTGGCTCCAGGCAGGGTGGCAGGACCTGAGGATGTGCAAAACCAGGCACCAGCACCAAGAAGAGCATGGCTGGAATTCACCAGGCTGAGATGACCCTGGAAAAAGAAGTAAGCCCAAGAGAGGAAGGGAAAAATCCTCTCTTTTTGCACAAGGCAGCAGGGGAAGAACAGACAAGCAACAAGACACCCACCTCAGGCAGACACAGCACTGAAATCCAAGCTGCAAATGCCGACCCAACGAGAGCTCCACAGATCAAGTGCAGTAAGAGCAAGCGAGCTGGAACACTCTGTGCTGAGCAGGTGTCGTGCACACAGCTGGGGACAAGACAAAGTTTTGCTGCTCCTTCTCCCTGCCCTCACCTGCCAAGCCAGCCCAAGTGCTGCAGTCTTGGCAGGAAATTAAGGTGTCAGCAAGTTCCCTGCAAAGCTTCTGGCAGGGAGGGGTGGGAAGGCACCTTCAAGGACAGACTGAGGCAGGGGTATAACAGGAGGGATGGGACAGTGGTTGGCACATTCAGCTGGGATGGGCAGGCTTTCCAGCCCTCGTGCTCCACCACAGAGCTCCAAAAGCTCTGCCTGACCTGCCAGGGCCAAGGAGTCTTCAGGTGTGCAAGGCATGAGGATGACAGGCAGTGTGCAAGCACTGCAGATGGAAGGACACAGAAAAGGGAGAGAAGGGTAAAACTCACCCACCCAAATGTTTGTTCTGGGGCAGAGGGCTGAGGGAAGAGTCAGATATTCTGGCCTTGGAGAAAACTGAGGGGACAGGAAGCTTTAACTGAACTGTTTTCCAGATCTTGGTGAGAAATAAGACTGGTACACCACTTGCAGAGATATCATTAGCTGAAGTGAACTGTCTAGAAGCAGATTTCCAGATGGGCTATTAATGAGGTAACAAGATAATTGAACCTGGAGTCCCAGACCAGTACAGAACAGGATCTCACACCCCAGAACAGCAGCACGTCTCTGGCCACAGACACCAATATGCCAAGGCAAGCTTGAGGGTCTTTACCTTCTTTCAGCTGCCTTGAAACTGGTTCTGGCCCAACTTTAGCCCAGAAGAAGTTCGTACACAGCAGCTGAGTTGGGCTAAGCTGCATTTAATGTTCAGCACTGACTCTGCATAAGTATGCAGGCAGAGGAAGAGGTGTCCAAAGCCTGAAGTGAAAGATTGATAGGAAAAGTAGATGTGTTGCAGAGCCAGCTTAGTCACAGAGCAACTACCATCAAAGTCTGAACAAAGTTTCCTCTTCCCCCTTGCACTAGACACTGTAAACCAGTGACAGATAATCCAGGCAGCTACTGGAAATCTATCCTGGTCACTTTGAGAGAGGGGATTACACAGATCTGAAAGGGTAATCAACATCTTAATCACAAACTGGAGGGAGAAAAAGAGAAGCAGGAAGCTTTTTTCAAAATAAGGGTTAACTTCAAATCTCATCTCCATTGACAACTGCAAAGCGATTTCTGAACAAGCATGAAAATGGCAACAAGGGCACTGCTGCAGAAGGGTCTGAGTGCACACACGTTTAAGAAAACCTACATAATGAAATCCCTACAACCCCAGTGCTCTATTAAGGCAATTAACACAGCTCCAGTGAAGTGCAGTGAGCCGCGTGTATCCCGCAATCCCCGGGCAATTGTGGGTGACTCCGCAGCGTCGCCACGGCGTGGGTGGGCTGGCAGGGCCTCTCAGCCCCAGCAGCAAGGAAATGCCACAGAGAGACTCACAGGGGAAGGAACAAAACAACACAAGCCACAGCATCCAATCTCGGGAAGCTTTAGCAGCAGATCTCATTTCCAGATCTTTTCCTCCCTGTGTTTATAATCCTTGCAGCAGAGTTCTGTCATCCTACTCAGCTCACAGGCTGCCCCAGCTACAAAAGATGTCAGGCTGAAAAATCACCTCGACAGACTGCCTGCTGAGACCAGTTGCATTATAAAAACAGGAAGCTCTTGCCTGCCTGCTCCCAATATGCTCTGGATTTAATGGGAAGGAGCATACGCAGGGATGCTTCGCAAGAAGAGCACACACATGGGATTCTCGCCAGGAAAAATGCATCTTGAGTAACACATGTGCTCTCCGTTTCCTCTTTTTTCAGAAAGGTTTAACTACACTCTGAGCTACCCAGCAGCAATAAACCACTTTTTTCCCCTCTTTCTCACTTATAGCAGAGTGTTGCTTGGTAAACAGCAGATCTTCCTGTCTGAGGCTGTGCCAGCCTGTGCTGAACAGAACTGTTGTTATTGCACATTCACAGCTAGAGATAAACATGAATAAGAGCCACGAGTAAGAGCCAGGCACTGGTTCTTCAATACACTGCTTTATCAGGTTCACCTTGATTCAAATGTTTCTGACATCTCTCCCTCCTGAAGGGGCAAGATGGCACAAGTAGCAAGGACAAACATTAGAAAAGAAGACAGAAATGACAGCAGCACAAGGAGTGCTCTTCTGTACTCGCTGTACATTCACAAACTCTGCAGCTCACAGCTCCACCTGCACTTGAAACACTCAAAAGCACAACAAGGAAACAAATGGGCCCAGCCAACCCAACCTGCCCAGATGGGAAAAGAAAACAGCCTTCAGCATATTTCTCAGGACAAATCTCCATCCAGAGCCACAACTGCTGCAGGACAAAAAGGTTACAGAGAACCAGGGAAGGAAAAAAAAATGTGCAAGTCATCATCTCATCTGCACACTGACACTCTGCAATGACACAGGCACAACAAACCAACTCAGAAAAAAGTGGACACTGGAGGTGTGAGGAGGGTTTCTAACCTTTCCAAGAGGAAATCTCTGCACCAGCTGCTCCAGAAGCACTGGGGAAGAAAGCACAGCGTGAGTTCCAACAATTAGCTCCTGGACAAGTTCATGACCTGTGTGAGATGACTGCCCGTCTTCAGCAGCACAGAACTGGACTTGATGACCCATGAAGTTCCTTCCTCCCAATCACTCAGCAACCCAAATTCGTAGAGGGCCAGACACAGCACAAACACGAGGTTGTTCCCAAAAGGACAGCAGGGATTGTACATTCAGATCATGCTAAGCTGACAGATAAGCAGATGAAGAGCTGGCCATTGCAGAAGGGAGGGGAAGAGAATTGCTGCAAGAAAAAGCCTCACAGCCAGTGAAAACTCAGGGCACAGATTTGGAAAGCAAAGTCTGAGAGGCAGGAGGTGGAGATGTCCCCTGAGCACACTGTCCCCAGACTCTCCAGCCACAGCTTTAAATTTAAAACAGATTAGACAGACAGTAAACATATAATTTGCCCAAGACACATCCAGTTGCATCCCTTCCCGGCGATAGCTCCAATCCTCACTGCAGTGCCCTGCCCAAGCTACACAGGCAGCACCACCTGGCTGTCTCCTTCTGCCATTTTAATGCAATTTGCCCTTTCCTGGCTTTCATCAGGCACCATGTCCCAATTTCCAACCAACTGGCCTAGATTTAAGCCAACACATCTCTAGGTGTGCCTCAGGCAAGTGCAGAGGTGGGAGAAGCCTGACAGACAATGGTGCCATTTGGCATTTCCATCACAAACAACCAAGACATAAAAGCACAAGAATTGCTGAGAGCTGCACAAGAGGCTCCTCTTGTTCCCCAGGAGCACAGGAAACCAAGAGAGAACAGGCAGGTGGGATAGACTTGGGGGCAGAGAGGAAGTTCTTCCTCTAGAATCACAGAATCACACAATGGTTTGGGTTGGAGGGAGCCTTAAAACCCATCTCCTACCACCCCCTGCCTCCTTCCACTATCCTAGGTTGCTCCAAGTCCCATTCAACCTGGCCTTGAACACTTCCAGGTATGGGGCAGCCACAGCTTCTCTGAGCAACAAGGAAGCACAGCTCAGGGTAATCGTTTAATGCAAACATTCCTGCTTACCCCTCTCCACCTCTAGATGACACCTGAAAAACACATGAATCCTTCTGCACACTGATGTGGCAGCCATGCCATTGCTTCTGTTAGGAGACTATACTGTATTGAAATTACAGGTGTGGAATAACACCTGGTACAAGGAAGTGATACGAACAAAACAGTGCCTGACACCACTGCAACCCTCCCCTCTCCTCACCAGAGTAGTTTTACTGCCTCACTGTCTCCATCACAAGTGGCTCCCTCTTCAGCTACACCAGTACAGCTGGAATTGTAGGATGTGTTCAGTTAACACACCTTAAGCAATATTTTCTGGGAACAGTCATTTGAACAAACACAATGGTCATATGAGGAAAAAGCTGTACTCTGAGAGGGCTGAAACACAATGCAATGGTTTGAGTAATGGTAGAGCAAAGTCAGCCAGCCATGCAAGGTATCTCCAGCATGGGGAGGGAGCTGGGCTTTAACCAAGGGCTGCTGGCTGCATCCTGAACCAAAAGGCCAGATGCAGAGGAGATCATGTTACTGGAGTCAGTCCCAAATGCTTGCAAGACACATCCAGCTGCCTGATGGTGCTGCAGACACGCAGCCTTCCCTCCAGCAGGCTCTGTTCGCTAAGACATGGCAAGGTCAGGCAACAGGAACAAGGACAGTAGCTTTTGGAAGGCATTCCGAGGCTACATCAAAACAGATCCAAGAGCAGGAATGCCACTTCATCCCTCTCACTCCTGAGAACAAGCCATGGTGGAGATCTGACCAACACTTGCCTGGTGACAGTCACCACTCGAACACCAGAGTTCTTATGGCCCACCTTCACTGACCAAAGCTGTGAGAGGTTCCTGCAGACCTTCTGCTGTAGCTGGACATCAGCAATATATAAAGATTCCAGCTAGTCCATAAACATCCATCCAAACCAGATGGACCAACACACAGCAAGCACTGCTGTCCACTTCATTAATCCAAAGCCCCAACCTGGATGAGGCCATGTCGAGCTGGATCATTTGAATCCAAGGACAACACTATCACATGCTGCAAACATATCCTGAAGGTCCAAGCTCAGACTGGCTTCTCACCACCTCGTCCTGCCTCCACAGCCCAGGCTCTGAATACCCAGCCTAAGAGCAGCCCAGCCACAAAAGGCACAACACAGTCACTTCTCTGTCCCAGTGGGCTGGGAACTGCCACAGCTCTGTGGTTACTGCAGGCAAAGCTGTGCAGAGTTTCTTAATTTATTGCCCTGCCCTTGCACTGCCTCAAACACACCCTGGGACAGTCACGCAGTTTCCACTGCTTAAGACTGTGAGGTGCTGGAAGACCCCACAACTTCTCTTCCACTCTCACAGTTTCTTCTTCTTCACCATGAGAAAACCCGAGGACATCAGTATCCCCACCCATGTGAGCATTTAGCCTTCACATAGACAGCATGGAAACACTCAAAGAAGGAATTCAAACAAGGAAGAAAGACAAGAACGAGAGGCATGAGAGACATGAAGTGGGGTAACTGCGCTCACAAACCAGAGGAGAGAGAAGGTCTCCTTCCTTCCAGCCCCTCCCAGCCCAGCCTAGAGCCAGCTGAGTCAGAAAAGCCTCTCACCCAATACAATTCCTGCTTGGCAGGTCCAGTGCCAGATGGTGTAGGGTCAGCCTGGTGTCCCTGGTCCCGAGCAGCCACTGCTGGCACCCACTGAGTGGCCCAGCTGGAGGAGCATGCTAGAAGGTCCCTGCACTGAGCACTGGGAGCACACCAAGCCTGGAAGGAGCAGCTGCTGTCCCAAGCTGTTGGACAGAGAGTGAAAAAAGGCACGTAAGAATAAATGACTGCTGAGATTCCAGGCCCATCAGCGTAGCACCAGCAGAGACAACCGACCTCACATTTTTGGTCTCTCAGTCAGCATCCCCTTGAACTCCAACTTGCAGAGGGCTCTGTGCTTCGTATGACATCCAGCTGGATCTTGGTACTCCCTGGAGTCAGCTTTTGGGGCAGTTCAGACTCTTCGCTTGTGCTCTCAGAACCTTTGGCTGTGACTTTATAGTTCTGTGCCCATCACTGGCCTCACTCCCTGCCGGCGTCCACTGCTCAGCATCGTGGTGTGAGCTGTCATCAGGGCAGGGAATGCCACACCTCGGGAGCACTGCGGGATGGAGCACAGCAGGATCGTATGGAGAAGGACTCTGGACAGCTCTTGACAATTAGCAACAGGGCAGGATGTCTCGAGGGGCCGGATGGGAAAGCAGCGATGTCTGGCGGGGCACGCTGCCTGAATGTTCAAATACAGAAACAGATGTTAATTACCCTACATAGCCAGGACATCATTAGCAGTTACATCTCCTGGAGATTCTGAAGTACAAATTCCTCTGATGATGCCAAACGTGCCCATCCCACCCCCAGAAGCCATGACGTTTGAGTAGTTGCCTCGGCAAACCTCCCTCCTCTGAGATACTTCCCCTTCCTCCTTCATATTCTCTGCTCTCAAAACAAACTGTTTTAATGAAATTCCTGCTTTGGGAAAGTGCTGTCTCCTTTGGGATGGGCTTTTAGCAGATGGAGGCAACAAGAATTCTTGTCCATAAGTGTCTGACTCTCCAGCACACTCTTACTTCCTCTGTTTTAGGCTGGGGATGGAGCACAAAAATAAGGATTCAGCTGGCACCAAGCCTCTTTAGGAGCATGGCAGAGCAAGAGACCCCATTCTGTGCCCTCGCCTTGCTCACCATCTCCATAGCCACATCATCAGATGCAGCATGATACCCCTGGGCTAGGTGATGGTGAACTCAGAAAGAGCTTTTCCCTTCCAGCACTCCCCAACACTGACAGTTCCAGGCAGTGGGGAAAAGACGCCCTGTGGTGAACACCTGGACAGGTGCTGCTAACGGAACCAGAGCAGCAAAGGGAGGGCGTATGGAACGGGCAAGGGACACCACTCAGGGACCAGCACTGAGTACATACAGGGACCTTGCAGGTTCAAAAGGACCACCCTGATCCTGTTAGCCAAAGGGTCTGTGCAGCTCCACAGGGAATTCCAGGCCCACAGCACCTCCAAGGCACTCACTGAGCTGCTCCCACACAGGAAAGGTGGGAGATTCAGGAGAGCTAACGAGGGAGTGAGACCAACACCAGCGGACAGAGCACCCCCCAGGTGCCACCTCACATCATTTTCCTTGCAGAAGTGTTCACATACCATGGGATAGGAAGGGAAAGTACTCAGCACACAGCAGCTCAGCACAAACCTGCTGGGCTGGGCTGGAATTCCAAGAACTTACTGAGCTCTCCTTGCTGGCCAGAAAGGAGACTGACAAGGGCAAGCTGGAGAGCAAGACCTTGACCACATCTTTGCTGCAGCCACTGTGGATTGTGGTGCCTCTGTGGATGGTCACAGGAGAGGACAGAGCTCAGAACAAAAGGACCCTGGTGCTGTGCTTCCACTTCCACACACCAGCACAAACACAGGGGATTTGCTGCCAGCAAAGGTGTCCACGAGTGACTTTCTCTGCAAACCTGTTTGTTACAGGAGCAGAAGGACACAAGTTGGGAAGCTGCCTGTGATATCCTCAGTAAATTGAAATCAACTGGGCTGGGACTGGGAACAAGATGCTGAAGGGAAACTTTGGTGCCACAGGAAGCATCATATTAGAAACGCAGCTGGGCAGCATCACTGGAGGGGACAACAGCTTTTTGTAAGGTCTTGGTCTCTACTTCACCAAATTGAGAACGCATTGATAACCCTGAGGTTTGGCAAGGGCTGCTCACGCCACAGCTGGGGCAGGACACCAGCTCAGTCCCTTGACACAGTGTCACTGTCACCATCCCTGATGCTGAGCCTGCTCAGGCCCACAGCATTTCCTACAAAAGGGGCTGCACTGCAGGAACAGAAAAGCTCTTTCTTTTTTTATGAGCAGTTACAGTTTATACCGTTGGCAAAGTGTGGAGGCATGCATTTGTGGAAGAACAGAGATACGGTTCCAACACTGGTTTTAACGTGCAAGCCTAAAGATTCGGCTTCAGTTTTTAGAAATCAAACTTGATCATCTCAAGCTGGCAAAAATAGCCCCATGTTCCCTTGAGTTATTTTCTTTTCAAATAGGCAGGGTACAGCACAATAGGAAATATCAGCAGATATGTATTCAACCTCCAGAAACCCAACGGGCCAATTCCAGCAACCCACGGCAGCTTTCCAATCCTCCCTGATCTATTTGCTGGAGTTAGCCTGAAAAGCAGGCTGCCCCCGAGCCATTCAGCAAACTCCACGTCCCACTAATTACATCAATATAAATGTATTATCTTGGCTGTCAAACACAGGCTGCCTGAACAGGACAAGGCTCTGCCATGGAAATGCAGGAAAACAATTGCTCTTTCTGCTGGTGACACATTTCTCTGGATCCTATTTCCTTGCCAGGGCTCCCCCTTCTCCCTTCTGCCCAGGCACCAGGGCATCAGTATTTTTTTTTCTTCCAGAGCAAGAGGAAATGGCACACAAAAACCCTCCTCATGTTTTAAGCAACTGAACATGAACGAATTTTGGGAACACTACTGGCATTTCCTATCAGCCAACCTGAGAACTGCCAGCATACGGGGAAGGGAGCTGTGAGGGCAAGAGTTAAATGTTTCTCGTGAGCAGACAGCAGCTCTTCTGCCTCTCTTGGCTTCCTCAGCTGCCATTGCTAAATACAAGGCAAGTGTCAACACTCCAAACAGCAAATGTGACAGAAATCCGGAGCAGCCTGCTCCTCCCTGCCCAGCTCAGAGACTGCGGCCTGGAGAGGAGGGAGCTCCAGGAAGGCTCCAACAGCAAGGCTGAGGCAAACACAGGCAGATGCAGAGGCTTCCAGGGAGCAGGGAGGCAGCTCGCTTCGCTCCAGAGAGTGGGATTATGATGGAAAATGAGGAGGAAGCCACTGACTCACCTGTCCCACCCACACAAGCAGCTTTCCCACCGAAGCTGCCATTGAGTGTGACCTTGCTCAGAGCCCCAGGTTCCAGCAAACTGGGGGTTCATCAGGTTCCCCCCAGCTCTGGGCACTGGCAGGGAGCCGTGGTGGCAGGACACTGGGCTGACACACACTTTCCAAATCCGCCTCCTCTGACTGCAGGCAGCCACAGCCACTCACTCCAGCTTCCCTCTGCCTCATAAAAACCCTCACCTGGAGAAATGCCACAGGAGCTGGTCCTTCCCAGACCCCTCTGCTAACAGGAAGGGTCAGAATGAAGCCAGAAAAGACCAAGCCTGGAGTCAGATGAAGTGGGAAGATGGGAGTAAAAAAGTAATTTTCCACCTGGGAGCAGATGATGTTCCCACCAGCGAGGATTGGCACGACCATGGACACATGGCACAGGCAAGGTCTCTCTCTAGATCCCACATGCAACCAGTGCAAACTTGGAGAGCTCCCACAAAACCACTGGGACAGAGGAGAGCAGCGTGTTTTCCATGAGTTAAAGCCAACTGCACTCAGCTGGCTGAGGGGAACACCAGGGCTGTGGCCACTTCCCTCTGCAAAGCCAGCAGAATTCTGAGCAAAGATAAAGGGTGCCCAGAGCAAAGATAAGGGGGTAGCAAGCCAGGAGAGTGGGGGGTAATCAGTGCATCTTCCAAGGGCATCCAGGCTCCTCCATGGGGTCACCCAGCCCTTCTGCCACCATGAGACAGCTCTGAGCCTGGGCACAATGCCCGACCTTTTTTATGTGCAGCTTTAGCACTTCTGGGTTGTTTCCCAAGATTTATTCCGATTCAGGAGACACCGTGCCTGGCCCACGCCTCCAGTTCCCTCACGCACCGAGACATCAGGCTGGAGGAGGCTGCTCTCCCTCCTGCCAAAGCAATCGGGCTTAGCAAACCCAGCCAGTCACATCAAACCTTCAAAGGACTCTCCAGCCATTCAGCCCCTCCCGGGAAGGGAGAAATGTTGGGTCTTGCCTTCTGCCTTCAACTGTTAAAGCCTTGGACACAAACAGAAGCTGATGCAACTTGAAACAAGTTAATATTCCCATGTACATAAAATCAGGGTAATTTGAATCATGCCTTGGACATGTTATGCTCAGGCAGAGCTCAGCCCTGCGCTGGTTCACTCAGGGGCACGAGCCAGACTGTCCAGCAGGATCTCAAAAAATGGCCAGACAAAAGCCACCAGCAGACTCTCAAGTGTCACAAGCGGCCAGTCTGTCACCACAGGTCTGCTCCAATTTAGGGAAGAGCACAGCCCTGAAGCACAAACCCCTCCGAGTCCCAGGTGACAATGTGCAAAGAGTGGCAAGATCTCTGCATTCAGAGCCACAAGGGCCACAGTGTGGGATCTGCACCCCTCACCTGCACCTTGGCTCCCTCCAAACACATCTCCTGGTCTCCATCAGCTCTTGACTGACTCACAGCAGTGCAGCACAGTCCTGCACCAGTACCCCAGGCCACGTGCAGTGAGCAATTCCCAGATAACCTTCTGTCCGACCATGAGAAGCCACCCAGCCGCATCCCGGGCCTGCAGGCCTCTGGAGCGCCAAGCTTCACTGAGATTCCCAGCTGAAAAAATGCCTGGAGGAAACAGTATGACATTTCAAACACAATGTTCACATTATCCCACCTCCTCTAACAGGCCCACGGATGATCACCCTAAACAGTTGTTTCCTGGCGCTTCGGGGGATGTACCCCAGGACCAGGAGCAAGGAGAGGAGAGAGGTCAGCAAATGGAGAGGCTGGCAAGTACAGAGCTTTTTCGATCCTCTAAGACTCCTGCATCCAGGACCTGGAGGCTGAGATGCTTCAACTGCAGCTGAGCTAAACACTCAGTAAAATCCAGCATCTTGAGGAGGCACTGGGACCCAAGAGCATCAGCATGTTCAAGACCCAAGGATAAGAGCAGCCAACTGATTCTAAAGGGCAAAGTGGCAGAGGCTTGAGAAACTCTGCACAAAACCGTGCTCAGCTCCAGCACGAGTGTCCAAGCGGGAGGTGAGAGCGCAGACCTGAAGGACGGGCAGCCCGGGGTGCCGGGGGCTCTGCCGCGCTCCAGCCCAGAGCCGGCACACGGTGGTGCCACAAGCGCGGCTCCCCTGCCCGCAGGAGGACCAGGGAGCTGCGATCTCCCCGCACCGGGCGAAGGCAGCTCAGGCACTGCAGCCTAACGCGGGCTAATCACGAAGCCTCCCCGTCCCCGCCGGCTGCTGCACGACCCTCAAACCCGTTAAAACCCCTCCGGCTGTGTGGCGGGCCGGGGTGCGAGCGCCGCCCCCGCAGCCCCCAGGTCCCCCCAAAGCCCCGGGCA
>VZRX01022390.1:81779-128621 GCA_013398075.1 Notiomystis cincta | reverse complement strand
CTCGCCGCCCGCTCCGGGGCTCGGCCGGCAGCCCCATGGGGAGCCGCGGGGTGCGACGGCAGCTGGCTACCGCTGCTTTGTTTTTATAAAAAAATACCTCAGTTCAGGCAGCACCGGTGGCCTCCCGCCCCCTGCAGCACCCTGCCCGGAACATTGGGTAGTCAGGCGTTGGAAGGGGCTGCCCGAGGGACGCGGTGGAGTCACCATACCTGGTGGTGTCTGAGGTATCTGGATCTGGCCCGGGGTGATGTTTAATGGTTTAGGGGCTACAGTGGCAGTGCTGGGTGGACGATTGGACTTGATGATCTTAAAGGTCTCTTCCAACCTTGATGACTGTGATTCCTGTTTTCCTACTGATTTTGTGCTTTCAGAACAGATCAGGCCAAATGTATTTGGCATAGCTCCTGCCTTGGACAAACTCAGTGTTTACCCTGTGCCTTGCAAGGCCTCAAATAAATGCAAAAAAGGCCCAAACACGCCCCTTTGAACCAAAAAAAAAACCAGGTCCAGGCTTCTCTGAATAGATAAAAATAAAAAAGTATTGAACCAAATGGAAGAAGCTTTAAACAGAAGAGAGTAAATTTAGAGTGCCTGGCAAAGGCCCAGTGTTCAGCCACCTATTTATATAACAAAGCCACTTTGTCCTTGTCCATATTGTTTGCTTTTTAACAGTGATATCACTAATGGAGCTGCAGGGCACGCGGAGTTCTGGGCATGCCATATGCACACACCAGCTCCCACAGTGAGCGTGCCTTTGATGGTGGGCAGGAGATGTAATAATTACCCAGAATCACAGAATATCCTGACCTGGAAGAGACGCACGAGGATCATCGAGTTCAACTCCTGCACAGGACACCCCAGCAATCCCACCCTGTGCCTCAGAGCCTTATCTGAATGACGACCTGACCTGCACGTCTGAAAACATAAAAGTATGCTGGAGCTACAAACCCCACTGTGATTCCAGTTTTTCAATGCATTTCTTTATGGTGGCCTTGACCTTTTAGAATTTGTGCCATGTGAGAACAAGCAAAGCCCTGAACACACCGTGTGTGCCGTGATGGCAGCACCCTGCTACATTACAGGGGGAATTTATCAGTTGCTGCACAAACGCTGTAGTGTGCCAGATCCAAACTGGAGTTATTTCACACCAGTGTCTCCCACAGCCTCACTCACAGGAGATAGAAAAAAATACCTAAAAGCAGCTGAGGTAGGAGGGGTGCCGAGCGTTGGTGAGCGCCCTCAGCTCCCGGCTGCTCCCCTCAGGAACCGCCTCAGCCCCCGCTTTACGGGGGAGATCTGACCGGGGCCTGAGCTTTTAGATTTTTAATAGTGAGCCCTATTTCTCACAGCAACAAAGAGCCAGAGCAAACTACAAAACTGTTCCTGAAAAGGCGAAAAGCCGCCTCACACGCCGGGGGGCGACACCAGACCACGGAGCTTTCTCAGCCTCTCAGCTTGACCTCACACGGCCCCGCCTCACACGGCCCCGCCTACCCTCGCGCGCAACCGCACCCGGGCAGGCACGTGCCCCTGAACTCAAATTCTATTGGGCGACACGAGGAGGGCGGGGCTAGAGCGCTATAAAAGAGAGCGCGGGGGGTTCTGGGCCCTTCTTTCCGTGAGGTCGGCGAGGTGAGCGGGGCGCGGGGCGCGGGGCGGGCGGTGAGGCCGGGCCGCGGTGATGTCTCCTGACACGTGTTAGACTGCTGACATGCATGAAGCAAAACTACTACTGAGCGCCCCGGCTCGCCCACCCTGCGGGGCGGCCGGGGTGTTCCGCATCCATAACCTTCCCCTTTCTCTCGGTGTTTTGCAGGGCCCGTGCGGCGAGCGGCGGTAAATAAAGCTGTGTCACTCAGACCGTGTCCGGCTGGTCCTTCCGCGCGTGTCCGCACTGCCTTTGACCCGGCGGTGCCCGCCTGGCGCCGCCGGCCAAGCAGCGGTGCTACAGCGAAGCGCTTGTTCATAACTGGCGCCGCTCGGCCCGACCCGGGCGGCGCTTTTAAAAGCAAGTGACATCTCTTCTGTGTGCGAGCGGGTGCCGGCCCGGCGGGGCCGCGGCGGCGGGCGGCGCAGGCAGCTCCGGGTGCTGCCACCAGCGCGCCCTTGGCAAAGGGAGCCCGAGCTCGGCACGGGGACCGTGCCAGGGCCGAAGCGGAGCCGGGTCGCTCTGCACGGTTCCAGCCGAGGCCACGACTCTAGTTTTCCTTCAGTAGTTCAGGGTTCCGCTGTAAAAACATGAAAAAAAAAAAGTGAAGTCTCGAGATTCCTGCCTAGCTGTTGCAGGACTAAAGCAGCTGGGTGAACCGGCTTGGAGGCAGAAGAAAGTCATCCAGTGCTAAGGGTCATCTGTGCACACGGTAAAAAACAAGTTAAAATCGGCATTTGAGTGCCAGGGCTAAGCTGCAGCTTTTTAAAGGGCATACACTTTTTTGTATGTGCTAATAGCGGGAAGTGCAGCATTTTCTGTAAATACCAAAGATCTGCAAACACAGCGACTCCAGGACTGGACATACAGGAACAGGGGAAGAGTCTAGGCAGACTAAGGGTAATTGGACTCACCGAGGCTCTGGAAGGTAGCAGAATTGGATGCATCTCTGCTCTGTTCTGTAACTGCTGGTAATCCTTTCACCATTTTACCAGTATGCAAACACATTTTCTAAAGCACACTCCACATAGGAACACTAAATGCTATGGTGAACCTTTGCTTCAGGACAGTAAAATTAAATTTAGCTTTTCCTTTTAGAGCTCAGCGCTGGTTAACCCTGAAAGACATTTACCACAACCAGCAAGTACTTTTATATAAAAGTCTGCAAAGCACATGTTAGGAAGTTGCCTGTCTAATGAAATTTTTGAAACAACTTGCACTAGATAATGGCTAAATGTTGTAGAAATAAAACTTAACTGATTTGTTTGACATGGGGTAGATTTATTTAATAAAACAAAGCAAGCAGATTGTAGTTACCCACAATTTATGAAGTGCAATATGACAATCTTGTGTAATAAGTCTAAATCTGTTTACACATTAGTGCATCTAGTCCTTTGACTTCAGTTATTGCACATAGAAATTAACTCATATAAAAGACCTGCGTACAAGACATGCAGACTTCATGAAAGGCAAATAATGCCTACAGAATCAGCAAACCCCAGAATATACACAGCCTGGAATGGTCAAGGAGGAGTTCAGGTAACAAATATAACTACTAGTATTTCAATTAAAAGGTAACCAAAATAGGTGTTCAAATATAGAATTAATTTTAAATATATTAAATGCTAGTTTTGTTTCAGGCAAGGTGCTGTTTAAAAAACCTTCAATATAATAGTTTCATTTAGAGATGGTAAATCATCAAGTTATACATGGAATTTTGATTTACATCAAATGTGACAACACAACGTACAAAAAATTTCTTAAAAAATTACTTAAAAAAAAAAAAGAAAATCATGTTATAAAAGGAGAGTCAAAACTCACCTTTTTGTAAACTAAAAGATTTTCTGATATCCATGAACAGTTGGCAACACTGAGTATCAGAAAAATATGTGTTAAGGAGTGGATATGTAGTGTTCAAACCTTGAATTTACTGCATACATTTAGCCTTGATTCATTACACCTGACAGAAATAAAAGGCAGTTCCCCCTTCCCCTTTAATTTTGGCCACTAATTAGCAGAAAGAGTCTTTAATCATGATCAGCTCAAATAATTGCAATGCTTGAATTCCTATGCCACAAAGTCCAAGAAACCAATGCATGTGGGTCAGAATCTGTCAGCCACAGGTTGCACAAGCACCAGGTGATGTCATGTCTGTAACTGAGGATTCGGGCCCATGCTTTGGGTGTAAACACAGTGCAATGGAAAAGACTCACAGCAACAAACTCCTGTCAGAAAGAACTCACAGCAAGAGGCTCTATGCACACTTGGGTCACTACTCCTGGAGATGTGCAGTGCTGACACTTGGTGTGTGTGCTCATGTCTTAAAAACATTCAGAATTCATCAGGAACCAAGGTGATTGTACCTCACTATAAGGCGGCTTGCTATGGTTTGGTCTCATGGCTTTACCAACTTTTTCTCCTCATTTACAAAAATCTGACAGCCCCACCTTCGCTGATAGTTGTGTGTTTTATGGCTACTTGCTTCCCAAAAAAAGCACAAGTTCTGTATGAAAAAAGTAATGTGTATACAGCACATTGAATCACAATATTACCTATACATCCAATTTACATTCTTTTATCCTGAAAGCATTTCATATTTTGATTGCTTGACACAAGCTATTGACTGCAGAAGTGAAAGAACATAAAACAGTTCATTCTACACCTCCAACTGCCTGAGAAAGAAAAATATTCTTCCAGTTTTATAAATTCATTCCTTATTTAGGATTTTCTCCATTTGGCACGCAGTTCCTTTGCTGCCAAACAACTTTTCAATGCTTTAATGCACATTAACATAGCATGAAAACAAGCTGAACAAAAGGTGCATCAACAAGCTCTTTGATCTACTACATCTGAGTTCCTCCTCCCTCCTCCCAAAGAACAGGTCACCTCAGCCTCCCAGTTAAAATCCTGATGGCAGCCAGTAAAAAATAAATCGATGGCTTAATGGAATGGAACTTCATGTAGCTGAAGTACACGGGAACAATAACCAGGCAAGTGAGCACACGGGAACGGGGATAGGCAGTCCGTGGGAGGGGGGGAGTGGCACAAGGTAAGGATGAGAACTACAGCACAGTTTATAAAACCATGAGAGTAACTTTTATAATACTGTAAACTGCAAGAGTCTTCACATGTCATGGTTGTTGATCAGAGGCCTCCGTGCTCAGATCTTGAGGAGGGCATGTGGAGGAGCGGGGATCCATGGCTGAGTGCATTAAAGGAATATAGACATCATCCATGTTTGGCATGACAAAGATTTTCTGGGAAACAGATGCAATTAAATCAAGTTACATTTCATATGTCACTTGAAACCTTAGTTTTCCAGTTTTAGTTTAAAAAATGCAGCCAAGTTACAGAGAAAAGGTTCTTGAGCTCAGCACTTTTCAAGTCAGTGCAGTGCACATTAATCAAAGCCATTTTGTTGTGTTACAGCTGTAAATGAAACTCAGTAATAGGAGTATCTCTGCATATTTCATTCACTTAAAATGGCACTACAAAAAACATCACAAACTTTTCCTAATTGCTTTCTCAGCTCTTACCCATCCATATACTTTCACACTGCACTTTTGGTAAAATAACTGGTTTTGATTTCTGGTTGATTGTACAGGTTAGAGTCCAGAATCAAGCTGGTCACTATTCCTATCCTACATGTATCTGAAGGGGGCTTTTTCCTTTTTGCATTATGTTCAGTGTGATTTTTTAAAAATTACTTAAAAAGAAGTAGTGCCTTAGCTGTTCCTAATTTTAGGCAACAGTTTGGCCCTCTATCATCTAAGAACATGTAGGATCATGTTCTTATTTGAATACTACAAATTTTACCATGGTACCTATTTCAAATAAATATAATTTTAATTTCTAAAAGAGATTTCCACCCAGGGCTACACAGAATCTTGAGACCATCCCAGCAGTTTTAACTGAGTTCTCAACATCCATCCCCACTGGCCAGGAGGACATGACTAGTTATAAATTAAATAGGGGACATGTAAAAAGGAAACACCCCACCCCTTTAATTGACCAAAACTATCATCAATGAAAGGAAAATGTAAAGGAAACCCACCTGGAACTCCTGTTCCAGTTTCCTTGCTATCCAGTCTGTTACATGAACCAGAGTCACTTCCCTCTCACCAAGTTTTGGCCGTGCTTTTAACTCCAGGTAGGGAGGCCTTCGGAAGCCGTACCTGGGCAGAGAACACAGCAGGATTTATTACAGGCATCCCAACAAAACAAGTACTTAAACCTGCAACAGTTTGCTCTTAGTAACAGTTCCCACCTCAGTTACAACTGATTTGTTACAACTGCACCTTGCCCAGAACCAACTTGAGCCAGGCTTTACCTTTTTTCTTAGCTCCAACCCCTTGGGCAGCACACCTGAAACATTGCCCAGCTCTGCTCTGAGCTCCTCTTACCATATTCTGTCAGTGGGTGGAGGTGGAATGTTAATCACTAGTGTTCCTCTGCACTCCTGTACTTCAACTGTTAGCAGCAATGGAGTATTGGAGACCTCTTCAATTTTCTTCTTAATAAACTCAGTCTCTGTTGCTTTCTGAAAGTATTTTGACTTTGTAATTTTATCCACAATTCTCATGATTTTACTTGTCCGATGTCCTCCAACATACCTTTAGAGAGAGAACAGAAAAAGGACATCAAGATAATTTTCTTAAACCTAGTTGCTAAGACAGACATGGATTTTCTATTAAATCATTAAAGTTTTTGATATAAAAATTCTGAACAGATACCAAGCAGTCCATCCCCGAGCCTGCAGCTAGCAGCTGTATTCTGTCAGCTACAAGTGTGTGGCAGAAATGCTCTTCAGCCTGAACACTGCTTCCCAGACTGCAAATACACTTACATCATTTATGCCAGCAAGCTGGCATGAGAAGTGATAACTTGTCTACTACCATTCCAAAAAAACTGTCAAGACAAGACACTGATGCACCAAGACGTGCACAAATCAAGCATAGAAGGCCCAACCATTGTGTCTAATTATTTAACTGTGTGTGCTGAACAAAAAGGTTTCAATTTTAAGGTACTGTAGCATTTATAAGGACGTTGAAAAAGAAGAGGAAAACAATTTTGGCAGGGGGTGGAATGATATTCCAAAAATGGTTAACTGTGTCTGCAGAAAGTGGGCTTTTCCTGGCAATTGTGTCAGACAGCATTCCTGGCTTTAGAAACAGATGCTTTAAGCACTGAATATATCTTTTCTTACCCCTATTTCATGTTGGAAATACACACTCCAAAAATAGCACATTTGGTATTTTCCACACACTATATCATGTCTAATTGTGGCTCTTGGGGTTATGTAGCAGAGATAACCTTCCTAAGGAAATGACATTTTCCTATTCAGGGAAAAAATAAAATCATTCTTACACAGACTTTTACAGAATTTTGACCTTAGCATGACATAAGACAAAAAAACTGTTCAGCTGGTATAAAAAGGGTAAATAAATTTCGACTTTGGGATTTTATACTAGCTGTATCTTTACCCAGAGAAAGAAGTGATTCTCCTATCAGATTCTACAGTGGTAGTAATGCAGATTTTTAATAGGTCTAAGAAAATTTTTTCAGTATTTTACATTAAGATTCTTCTTTCTCTCTCTTTGTCCTCTTGATAGAGTTCTTTATAGGATCTTTGAATTTCAAGAAGATATGAAATGCATCAATTGCAGTTACTCAAACAATTCTTCACACAATTTTCAAAAGTCTTTAGGAGTAAAATACTAAAATTCTCTGGAACAGTTTGAATAAATCATGAGTCTTCTGGTATATTCACTGTAAAACTCACTTAGATATGTTCAGACATAGCTGTATGTCTGAGCCCAGAATGTCTCAGACAATCACAATGTTTTCTTTTTCATTGCATGGCATAATTGCAATCAGATGCAGAAAGCAGAAAATCAGAGCCGCAGCCAAAACAAGGAATGATTGTGGCATTACTGATGTTGGGAAATTTTCTTTGAAATCTGTGCACAGCATCAGAGGGCAGTATTGCACAGCCCAGGCACATGAAGTCCTCAAGGAAAAAAAAAAAAAACCAACCCAAAACTGAGCAAGAAAAACAGGCTTGAGTAACAGTTGTTTTCTTAAAGAAAAGAAAATGGAACGCTGGAATAAGGGATTGTCAGGATCAGCGTGGGGCTAATACTGCATAGAGAGGGTTTCAAGTTTTCACACAAAATCCTGTTCTTGGCTCTGCTACCAGGCAGGACACGCTGGGGAAGGTCCCCAGAGCTTCTCTGGCCAGAAATGCAGCAGAGAAAGGACTGGGAGGTGCCCAGGGCAGCTCGGGGTGAACAGGGCTCCACTGCTGCCCTCTGCCTGGGCAGTGGGCAATTGGAGTTGCTTCACTGCTTGGCCAGACTCACTCTCTGCCATCCTGGGGGACAGTCAGCATCACAGGACTGGCACCAGCTATCAAGTGTGGAGGGAGGGAAGGATTAACAAACACTCACCCTTCTGCTCCTGGGGTCATCTGCTTCTCTCCTGCCAGCTCAGCAGCATCATCCTCCTCCGAAGACCCAGCGCTGGAGGATTCCTCATCACTGTCTGCAAGACAATACGCCCTTGGCCTGAAACTGAAACAATGCAATTTCCAGGTCAAATGTAATATCCTTAAATAGCTGTTCATCCTCTACAGCTTTGGCTGGCATTACAGGTCTCTGAACTGTCCCCTCTCCTCTTTTACAAAGACTATCTAAAAGAAAGAACCAAAACCACTCCGAAACCAGTCTGGCAGAACCAGCTTTTGAAACAGAAAATCTGTTTTACCCAGTGAAACATAATCCTTCATGAAAGAGGCTGGCATGGGGGTGGCTATTCCACATATTCAAATCAAATGTGGAGATTATTCAAAATACATTTGGAAGTATCTCTGTTGCTGCTCATGGTTTTCCATGAGTTGAGCAGAATTAGGGTCAGACAAGTCATTTTGTTTGAATGTCATGGGGTAAAAAGTAAAGTAATAAACAAGTGCTGCCCTTCAGGTCCAAAATACCACACAGTAGTGACTAATTCCTAGACTTAAACTGTGGAAGAATTTACGTACACAATCACAAGAAAATTTTCAAATCTTTTAAACGGATTTAAGTGAGAGAAGGATACAGTGGATACAGTTCAGTATTAACAGATCTCTACTGAATGCAAGAGCTTGAAACAGTTACACAACACAGGCTTCAAAAGCATATGGCTTTAGCCCTAGGGACTATACCCAGGAATATAATACTCTACAGCATGTTGAGAATACAGTTTATAGCTATGTCTCCTTTCTTTTTGTGTGTGTGTGTTCTTGGAAATGTATTTGAAGCATTAATAACCTCACACAGGGCATGGACTGAGGCCACTGCCTGTTACTCTGTAACAGAACAAGCTGGTGGTTGCTGCATGAAGTCCTAATGTAAAGGGACTGTTCAGGTGCAGCTCAGAGTGCACAAGACTCCCTCCCAACTGCAGCAGGAATCCCAGGAGCTGTCCACACTGAAGAATTCCTGCCCAGGCTATGGGATCAGAATCACAAACCTCCTCCTATCCAGAGCACCATTTTGTACCTGCAGAGGACTGAAGGAGCAAACCGAACTGAGCCACCTCCCTGAGGACGTGGGGGTGGTGGGTGGTGCCTGTCACTGGCCCAAATAGCAACGCTGGAGCTGCTTCTCACAGAAATTCACGTTTTTAGGTCAGATTCAAACTACACGTTTTCCACCTCCCTTCTCTTTCCTGTGCGTGTTGTAGCATCCAGCTCAAAGCGTGCCCAGGGCATTCTCAGGGCTTTCAAAGGTGTCACCTTTTTACAAGAGGGTGTTTTATTTCCTAGTTAAAGGGGTCCTCTGAAGTGCCTCACAAGCAGCAAGTGGCTCAGACCACAGGATTTCCTCGCATTAAACAAAGCAACAATAAATAAGCTTGAGTGAGATTTCAGGGGAGTTCTGTATACAATGGACCATTTATGTGACACAAACATTGGCAGAAAAAATCACTTTGGAACTACTGTATTGTTCCTGTAAAGATTGCACAATATTTTATGAATTGCCATTTGTCAGTTTGTTTTTGTGTGGTTCAACAAAGCCAAAAGGACTGATGGGTTAAGAAGCTGCAGAACTTTGGGCTAACCTGCCTGCTTTTGCCTCATCTCCTGTTTAGCAAAAATGTAATGTATTAGTTTTATAACAGTTTCTCACCTTTTCTGAGAGCAACATTTTCCTGAGAGGGTGTGCAAGACAGCACTACCAGACTGTGTCTCTGCACATTTCCCTTCTATGTCAAACAGCAAGCGCACAGTGACCCATTTGTCTCGCTTTACACTGACAACAGCCACAGCCAGTCAAACTCCAGAGCTGTTTCCCTCCTCTCCTCTCCTCTCCCTGGATGAGTAGGTGCCTTTCTTACACCACTTTGTGGTTACTGCATCTCAAGAGATGGTTTGTTCTGAGCTCTTAAAGGCCAGAAATGAGCTCAGCATGCAACATGCATCACTGACAACGTGACCATGGATGCAAACACATGCAGAGTAATTTGATTTGTCACAGCAATTGTCAACTGATAATTTAAAAAGCCAGTAGAATTAAACAGCTAACATGTTGGAAGGCATAGATGAGAATCCAACTGCTTGATACTCTTCAGTCCTTAATTTATTTCATATCCATTTTGTTTAAGGAAAAAAACAAACAAGCAACCAAAAAAACCTCTCATCCAAACTAGAATACATTAGACTGCTCTTTATGTAAAGCTGCTACCTGGCCCTGAGCTTTGAAACATCCCAGCCCTGTGCAGGGAGCAATGCAGTTAATGCTGATACCTTCAAGTAATCAGTTGCTTGGCTACAGGCAGTTAAATCTGCCTTGCTGGGGGACTATCGCTCAGCCAGCAGCAACCTGACTTTTAAATATGAAATCAGTGCCTTCAGTAATTATTTCTGAGGCTGTTCCTGCACTGAACAGATATGAAAATACACAAAGAAAATCTTGAAGGGCTGGGGAAGAAAAGCAAGAATTTGATTTGTATAGACATTTCCTTCTCTATCCTGCATTTTTTTGGGCAGGCAGGATTAAAGGGATTTTGAAAAATTCACACCTACCAGTTATACTGATGTAAATTCAGAAATATTTATTTCAAGCAGTGACAATGAGAATCTAGGTCGATTTTAAATCCTCTGAATTTCTAACCAGTGTATGAGATCATTCAGCCATTAGTTTTTTCACATTTGTTTTCTTGTCATGACTGCACTGAATTATAGTGTTGCTGTAAGTATTACTTCAAGATATCTCAGAATAAATGGTCAGGGCTACGACAGGAGTACACAGAACATCTAGTATCTTAATTGTGAAAGACCAAACCATTCTGTTCATAATTAAACAAATGGCCAGATTTAGAGACTATTTTCTTGATTTGTAGGCAGTGGTTGTACATTAAATCAGAGACCATCAACTGTTCAGGGACTGCAGATTTCTTAAGTAGAAAGAGAATGCAGCACAAAACAAATGGACCCTCCACAGCTGGAGTGGATCCATCCAGGGACAGATATTTGACAGGTGCCACTCACTAGGTTAATACAAATGGACAGATGGATGACAGTCAAAGAATCACAAAAATGAGAGTGAGAGCACAAATACAAGGGAGGGAAGTTACTGTACGGTGTTTGCTAATTAGTTCATCTATAGAAGGCATTTCACTTAGGCATAGTAGGCAAACAGAAGATGGCTATGAGGAAAAATAGAGACTAAAGCAGGGATGTGATTACTCCCACGAAGCAATAAAGCTATTGAAAAAGTCTTTACATAACAAACAGAGCCTATTTACCTTCCACATTGTTTACTACTCCATGGTTTCCAGCTGCAGCTGTACCATGCTGCAGTAGCCTCTTACACTTGTCTATTTCTGCATGTGTGTATCTCCAGTATTTGAGTTTTATCTGGCTAAACCCCAAATCAAGCATAAGACAAAACTAAATTTTAATCACAGGCCATTTTAAAATCCTACTGAAATATATATAAAAGATAATTGTACCACAGAAGCCTTTTATTAAGATGATTATCAATGGTGCAACAAAACAATACATTTGCATAGAAAAGCCATGTTCCACACCCACTTGTATGAAACATCCCCAAAACTCCTCTCAGTCTACTGCAGAGCCAGAGCTGCAAGCACACAAGGAAAAGCCCAGCTTTTCACAATGAAAGCACCAGTGCCATCCCTTACCCTTCCCTGCCGATCTCGCCAACCTTAAGCGCTTCACCCAGCGGCTCTTTACCAAGTCTGGTCAAGTTCATCTTGGTCTCCAGGGTCATTAGAAAAGATCCATTGTAGGACATTTCCAAATCAATCCATAATCCTAAAATAAACAACAGAAAAGATGTCACTTGAAGAGCAATCATCAAGCAAGCTTTCTGATCACATTAAGCTCATGGAACAAAGCCAGATATAAATCCAAGCTGCAATGAAAGAGAGCAGCGAGTACAGCTAATGGTCTAAAAAAAAATACTGTGATTTACACACACCTAAACTGCTTTAGAGATCTGAAATGAGATAAAGGCAATAGAACACAATCAGGGATTCACTTCAAAACTATTTACAGCATTGCTCCAAGCCAAGCAGTAATGGGGACACTCCTTTACATCACTGGTGCTGTCCAAGTGAAGCACAACTCGAAATCCCAGAGCAATATTGCTTCTCTCACACCACAACCTGCTGCCTCTTGTTTTGCCAGTGGTGTCTTGAAGATCTATGACAAGGTTCCCTCAGTAACAGAGCTACAGGCATTCTTTTATGATTCACAGTAAACAGGAGCATTACTTAGACAATTCTAGACATGCAATATTAAGTTAAATCCTATTCCCTGTGCAAACTGTTTGCTTTTTGCAATCTCCAAAAGAATTGTCTTGGGAATACTTTGAGATTAGCTCGTGCCTTTTAAGTGACACTCCTACACCAAAGCTGCAGTATTTGTGATGCAGAGATTAGAAAAGAGATGCCACTAAACACAGATTATGTATCTTCCTTTTCCAGATATTGCAGCTGCACAAAACATTCCCTCACCAGTACCTGGCACATCAACCACTGACCCATTCCACTTTTATTTACTTAACTGGAAGCAATTAATGGTGAATAAAACTGAAACCAGGACAAACAGTAACTACTCTTTTGTGTTTTATTGATCTGGAAAAGTCACACTTTATCAGTTAAACAACTACTGTTTTCTTTTCTGCAAAAACATATCCATATCATAATCCCAGTCATTTGTGGTGACAGAAATACAGGCAGCTCCCAAAGACCTGGTCTCTGACACCCTGGAACCAGGATGAAGGCAAGCTGGTGCTTTACTAACCCAAATAACTCCTTTTCCATCACAGATTTTCTAATACTGTTCTAAAAAACCAAACACAAGAACTCAAAAACAAGCTCATAAAGACTTTTCCTCTTAACAGTAGGAAAACATCAGTAAGATCATAAAAAACAAGAAGATAGTTTAACAGACGTTTTGGAAAATCAATGAGTCAGCAGGATTCAATCAATATTATTTTAACAGGACATCAAATTTAGCAAAGGATGCCATTACTGAGAGGGAAAATTCCTTCTAACCAGAAAACGTTCATCCACTATTTTCAGAGGGAAAAAGGGAGGGAGAGCAGTGAAGAACTGGGCAGATGGTACAATTTATTCCGTTTTCTGGTTCCCTAGCCTTGATAGAATTACAGTAAAAGCCACAGCATATGCTGTCACCCAAGCAGGACTGTATTAACAGAAACAAGATTTTTTTCTAACGTTGTCTGTTAACAAATTTAGTTAATTAGAGAAGGAAGATAATAAAAATAAAAATTTTCCTTGTAATCAAGCACAGGTAAAAAAAAAAGTATGGATGAAACAAAGCATATCACGATTAGTAACTGCACTTAAAAGCCTCACAAAAAGCTGCCTCAAACACTTATTAAAAAACCCCCAAACCTTAGAAGTGTTCATTCTGGATACTGCCCTCAAACTATAGGTTTTTTCCCCCATATTCCCCCAAAAATCAAGTAATTTATCCATAGGTCAACTTACCAAGAAATACATTTATTGTTATGAAAACAGGCATTTCCAATTATCACACCCTTGTTTATGTCCTTTTCAGTGTAATAAGAGAACAAGTTATTCCAGTAATTACTCACTGCAATCTCTTAAAAACTCTGAGTTCACATGTCATTCAACAGTATGGAAGAAGTTAAAAGATTAGAAATCCTACCATAAATGTTTGCTTGTCACAGTTTAACTGAACAAGAAACTGAAGGAACTAATTGATCTCATTGCTGTTTCAGCAATTAAAAGAAGCCAAGTGTTCAATGGCTCCTAAATCCCATCTCATGACTTGGAACTACAGTCTTTGGTTATAACTGAAGTTATGAGAACAGAGAAAGGAATTAAAAAAAATGTATAAATCAAGGCAAAGGAAAACACACTGACAAGAACCCTGAAAGGAAAGCCTGATAAAAAGAAACCATGAAACCACTTGACAAGCATCACACATGTAAAGATTTTTAAGTTTCCCTTTGTTCTGTAACTCGAAATAAAACTTCTCCCGATGGTGCAGCCACTTTACTGAGAACCCTGGAGGACTTCCTAAGTACTGTGGAGAACCTGCTGTCCCACACAGGAGGCATAAGACAAGAAGCAGCCATATGATTTAGTTCCCCAAATACTGACTGCACTCCAGATTATTCCATCTATTCAACTCTTATTTCTCTTAAAAAGGCAGATTTTGCTCCTCCTGACAACCAAACAGTTTGCTCTTTTCAAACATGCTTTGTTTATAAAGCTCAGTGGAAAATATTCTTTGGAAAAGTTGAGAGCAAAGTACCCAGTGTTTTATAGATAAGGCTTTTCCCTCAAGAGCTGCAAGTATCAAGTAGATAAGGTCCAACAATAGCATTTGGATACAACAGGCAGCATTAACTGATGTATGCCCAAGAGGATTTTAGTATTTCTCCAAAGTCTGCTTTGTTCAGTTTTACGAGGGAAAGGTTAGCACTAATTCCATGCATCTGGTATTCTTGCAAAGGTCAGGTGACCACAACAGGTCTTCCAAAGAAATATTTCCCTTTAGGCCAATAAAAAATTTCTCCACGTTGAGTGGAGAAAGTCTGATACAATTTAAAATTAAAAACTGCTCTGATTATATCTTAGATGGCATCCAGCTGTCCTCAACATGTAGAACAAATGCTTTTGAAGCTAAAAAGCATTATTCTAAGTTTTTCTTTTTTGCAGGACTACTTAACTGACAATAGTATCCTCAAATATGTGACCATATGCAAGCCAGAAGGAATAGAAAACAAACAGTTCTAATTCATAAAGCAGCAGTATCAAGGTCATCCAGCTTAAAAAAAAAAAAATTCTGTATTTAATCTTAAAGACATAAAATGACACTTTATTTTGAAGTTTATTTTCAAAGCAACACCATGTTCTTGTTTTCCAAGTTATATTTTCTGAATCCCTGTTTTCAGAACAGGGGAGCTTCTCTTGGAGAGCCAAACTTGTTTTCTGCTCTGGTACAGAATCAGATCTGTCTCAAGGAGATGTGCATTGCCCTCTGCAGTCCATGACAATATCAGGTATCTGTCTGCATCTCTGTTGCATGTAAATTTTAGTTTAGTTCAGTAATTATTTCCTATGGAAAGACATGATCACAATTCCATATATACAGAATTACATTCACACTGAGCTTGAGATAAAGACTCCTGAGTATCTCAGAATAAGCTCTTATTATAAACACACAAGATAAACAGCTCAACATTCTGTTCTCCACAGACACCAAGGCAAAACCAGGAGGGTTTTTGTATTTTACCTCTGTGATCAATAGAAGGTTTGAAGGCTTGAAGGATCTTGGGCACTGCTATCCCCATGTCAAGCTCAGTCAGAGTCAGCTCATTCATGAAGTAGGGCAGCTAAAAAGGACAGAATATAAAAAGTCAAATACATGCTATGGAACTAAACATGAGTTTGCTTAGAGAAGAAAGCTCATTAAACTTAAGGAATGGACTGAACTGAAGTGCCATTGGTAAAAGAACACAAATATAATTACACAAATTTCTTACTGTTCTAGAATTTCACAGAAGTTTCAAAACCTTTTAGGGAGAGACTGGGCATCTGAATTTGTTTTTAAAATTATGCTGAAGTTTAGATGCTGACCTTAAACCATCAACATACTTTTTAGTCAAAGTATGTAAAAAGCTCAAGAATGAAGTGTAAATCCTATTTCACCGTGAATAAAAATCAAAGACTTCTTTGGATTTTAACTTCAGTCACATATTTTATCACTGATGTTTTATCAATGTCTCAGCTTCTTTTATCTTTGGCAAATTCTTTCACAGAACATTACCTTTTGAATCTGTATCATAGTTTTAGTAAAATAGAGGCACAGAATCATGATTTGGATATCTATTCACTTAAATATTTCTAATTGATAGAAAATATATTTCCTGTGAACAGACACTGCTTTAACACATCAAAAACACATCCAGTCCCCATTCTCAGTCTTTCCACTTAAAAAGTTCCCAATGAGATCTCTGGGTACCCTGCTGTCACAATTGTGGAAGCAGACAGAGCAGAATTAGGCTACTGGTTATTTCCCAAAGCAGAGGCAGCACTACCTCACAGCTGGTGCTGGCAGCTAAATTTCTGAGCTTTTGTCAGCAAAACAACAACTTCCTTTGCCTTTAGGTTTGTCAGCAAGACAACCATTTCCTTTGTCTTTAGGAACAGGCAAACTCCTCCCCAAACATCAGAATCCTGTGATGAACTGCTGCTGTTCAGAAGGATTTCAGAAGGCAAGGGGAAGACTGAGAAGTCACTCAAAAGCATCACTCCTCCCTTCACCCTTGAGATGGTGCAGCTGATGGAAGCTCTGTCCTGCCACCCTACAGAGTTTTTTTCTTATCTACTGCTCCCACTGACCTCCTGCAAGTAGTTTATGTGTGAAGTTAACAGGAACACATGACAGTTGTGGTTCCCTCATGTCCTCCACCTTAAAAGCAATCCACTATTTCCCAAAGCGGATTTCCTCATTTACATGCAGTTCTGTCTATCCCTAATGTAAATACAACAATACTTTAATTATTACATAGAAGTTTGACAGATGCAAATAGCTAATCCATCTGTAGTTCATTCTAAAAACAAGCAGCAAAATTAGCATGCTGAGATCCATCAGAAACTGAACTGCAATTCTGTACCACATTTATTGTCTTTTACATATAAGTGTGAAATAGGTCTTGTACTATTTTACAACTCACAGACTATGTATTTCATTTCCTTCACAAGGAGTGTATAATGCAAGTCTCCAGATCAGGTACCTTTATTTTGCTAAGTTTCATTTGGATCTTCTTTGACACTAGATCAGACCAATACTTCTCTCCTAAAAAATCCCAAAATATTCTTCCAAGCAGAGCGTTTACCCAGGCCTCCTGTTCTTCTTCTTCAGCTTCCACATTGGCATCTGGCAACTGAAAACATAAAGCAGGTTATTCAAGCTCTATAAATTCTAAAAAATAAGGACTGAAAAGGCCTGATTTACATGGGAAGTTCAGTGTTAAGAGCCTGGGTCAGCTCAGAACACCAAATGCTCAGCACAGGGAACAGCTTTACAAATGCATCAGCTGGGCTGCCACGAGCCTGTCATCAACCTGACATGCAGCAGAGGGAATGAGACCACACAGATATAGACTGACCTCTGGCAATGAAATGAGAAAGTTGTATGTAATTTAACCTCTGGCAGAAAAAGCAGATAAACCCAGAGTGGACAGACTTATAAATGGGTTTGCAGTAAGAGATACTCTCTCTCTTCCCAGTCAGATCTGGAAGAACAGGTACTCTACTCTTCCTTTGTTTTATCAAAAAATTGGAAAGCAAGAGCCGACCTTACATCCTTAAATCCAGTTCAGAAACATCATGAATAGATGATAAACACAGTAAAGGGAATCACACTCCTCCTTCCAGTGTTTGCATATAGAATTCAGGAAACTATTGTTCCCTCTGCTGCATTAAAGGTTTTCTTTACAGTCCAAGAGAATTCTGCCTTGGTTTCCTTGAGAACCATCTCGAAACACCTGGAAATATTATACACTCAGGTGTTGCATCACTGACTACACACACAAAAGCCAAGGCAGCTGAAATAATTTTGGGTGTGTACACACAGCACTACAAAAAGACAGGAAGCTTTTCCATGAAGAAAACACAACATATTAAATGTCTGCACTGACAAAGGAATTCACCACCCTTCATTATTCCAGGCAGAACTCCTGAAGCCAGCTGAAGGGCAGTGCTTTCTAAGACAGGCAGGGAGATGCTGCAGTTCTGAACATCATCTCTTGGCAGCAACTGCTTGCAAGGGCTGCAGCCTGGCTCTGCCAGGACGGCTGGGTGAGGAGCCTCTGCTGTGACGCAGGTTCCCTGCCAGCACTGCTCATCTATTTATAGAATGACTTCTGACACGTGCCAGATTCAGCAGCAAATTCATCACAGCTTCAGGAGTTGTTGGGGGCTAGAATATGTTTTCCTGGGGGAACACAAGAGCTGTTTATTCACATGCTAAACCACGGTCTCCTACTCCCTTTTCTGGGTATTGCATGAAAGTCTGGAAACAAAGATGCATTATATTAATTACAACTTTTAAATGAACAGTGGTCATGCTTAACATTAAAGATGTGTATATTATGAGTGTTGTACTTTGTATTAAGATTCTGTTTACTGAGAGTGACTTAATGCATCCAGGAGGCCAAAGGATTAATAAGAGCTACAGACCCTGTTCACTGTTCCTCTGGAGCACAAGTAGTACCTTTTTCACAGCTGTAGGGCTGCTGTCTGCACTGAGAACTGGACTCCTTGAAGGGCTTTTCTTTTCTTGTGGCACACACTTTGCCATATAAATATTGTAGTCCAGAAGCATCTTCTGCCTCACATTGCCAGACAGGTCCTTGTGCTTTAGCTGGGATGTGATTTCTTCTGCACTTCCCTTGCTGCTGCTCCGGCTGTGTGTGAGAACTCCAGACTGACTATCAGTTCTACTGTGTGCTGGCAGCACCCCTGAATTCAAAGGAACAATATCTGTTCAGCAGAGAGTAAATCTGACAGCCAAATACCAAGGTGTATCATCAAACTTTAAAGGAGCAAATTTATTCTGCAGTTATCTCTCCTGAAAAAAGACCAGCGTGGTGCTTTCTTATTTTAAAGGCTAAAAGCAAATTCCACTGCTGTGTGTTTAGGTGGTCCTAAATCCAAATTAGCCTGTATTTGCTATGATTCAGCACTCAGCAGGACGTGGGACTGGAGGAGTCAGCTGATCAATAGCATATTTAAATATGGACACTCACATATGTATAACACATGGCAGAATTCCCAACAGCCCTGCTGGGGAATGCCTAAAATAAAAGTCAGGTGATTGAAATGCACCTATGACTAAAGATTTTTTTTTCCTAATCTAATCATAGGCTGTTACAATTAAAAAGACTGTCAAAAGCATGTAACTATTAGAATTTTAATTAGCTATTAATTTTGCATTTGCATTTCAAGAAATTATGTGCAGAAACAATAATGTTAATTGATTTTTATAAAGCTTCTCAGAGAATAAAGATAGAAAAGCATGAGTCATTCAGGTTTAAAATTGTACCAGGGTTTAAATTAATATTCCAGACAACTGATCAACACTATAGGCTAATGTTTGTTGGTTCAGATATATATTAGTGCAAGACCTTTTATTTAAAGAGAAAAATGTGATTTCTTGTGACACTAACCCATGAGAAACCTCTATCCTTTACAGGAGACTAGAGTGGAAGGAAGGATGAAGGATGAAAAATGGATAATAAGAGAACTGAGTCTAATACTGCAAATGTTGACATCAGTTCCACCATACAGAAAAAGAAGAGACTGAAGAATTCATCCTTACAAATATGACAGGAGTTATTACAGTTACTGAAAAACAGTGTATTAATATAAAATAGCCTAAAAATAATAATACTAGTTGAAAGCATAGAGCCAAGATGGGAGAAGGTGAGGGAAAGGTGGAAATGAGAAGCCAAGATAAGGAGAAGAGTATCTTTGGTATTATTTTTTGCTTGTAAAGATCATTGTGGCACCACCAAAACATAACTTTGGTTTGTTTCTTTTAACAGACTTCTACAAGAATACAAACTCTGAGTACCTGGCTTGCTCCCACACAAATTAGGTGGCTTCTTTGCTTCAGACTTGAGCTTTGATGCGAGAAGGAACCTTCTGAACCACTCCTCCTTCTCCCTACCCGTCCTCCCAAAGAGATAAAGCACTTGATCCTTTTGGCAAGTGTACTTTGCTCCATCCTGAGGTTTCTTGGATTCCTCATTGTTCAAGTCCATTTTTTCAGCAGGTAATTTTTCCTCTGCATGCTCCTTCTCAGTCTGGGCCTTAGCCATGAAGTCATCCTGTTTGGCAAGTTCAATGCAAATGGGGTATTTCTTATTCCAAATTCGTTTCCGGGCCAGGCTCTTGGGAACCAGGGAAATCTGAAGGATGAATGGAAGGGTTAAATGAATTTATTTTTCACTTGTATTCTCTATCCTTCTATACTCAAGTAAAGAACACAGGCATGCAAGAGATAAAGATCCCACACTGGATCTGCCAGTTTAACTGACTCAAAATTGCTGGTGAATGTCCAACCCACTGCTATCACTAAGTCTTTGGTGAGCCAATTCTTGCAATTAAAACAAAGGCCATTTAGCAGATTATATCATGTGGACTAGAAACAGTTTTCATTTAGATGATCTTATTCTCATGGATTTGCAGAAAAAATAGAAAAATCAAGAACTTTATTTCTGGGACCATGGAGAGATAAATAGGTAGAGATAATCAGAGTCCAAACTGAGTTTTAAATACAACTTTTCATGCCCACCTCATGAAATTGAGTATCTGAAGTTGGTGACAGCCACATCAAATATATAAGTCAAGCCACAAAATAGTTTGCAGATAATTATATTCTAAACTCAGTATATTTATACAGAATTAAGACAATGCAAGTGATGAGAAGAATGGTTAAAAAAGAGAGTTAAAAATTCTTATGTGGGGTCTAAACTCAGCAGTGTTCTCCAAAAACTGTGGGCAAATACCTTGAAGAATAGGCATAATTTGTTTATTACAGTCAGGGCACTTGACACTTCTGGTAATCAATTGGGGCTGGGTGGGGGGGAAGTACTGGAAATTTTTCTGAGATACCATGGGGAACCACCATCAGTCAAGTGCCCCTCAGTGCATGACAGCTTTGCTTGTCTTCATGATGGGAAAATAAATGTGCAAACAGCAGGAATCTAAGTTTTTGCTTTATCTTTTTCACTGTCTTCCTTTAATGGAAGGCAGAGCTGACAGCAGGCTCCTTTCCCATACAGACTCAGAGAAAAGGAGGGAGGTTTTCCTCACTGTTGCCTTGGTCCCTTCTCTCCCTCTCACTTCTAGTCAAGTGAAAAGTGGTTTCCTCCTATATCTGTACTGCCAAGGCCCTCGACTGATGCAGCACATTAAAGAAATCCATTCCCTTAATAATTAAGTATTGATGTATTACTTAATACAATGCCAATGGAATCAATTTCACGTGGCACTCTTCACGTATCCGAGGGAGGCAAACAACATGTAGGAAAACTGTCCCAGCATCACTGTTGATGCACTTTCCATCTGCAGAAATCCCCATCTCCTTGCCTAGACTGGGGTACCTGCAGCAGGTCATGCTCCAGACACCTCTCAGTCCCCTCTTCCACACTCGATGTACATTCCCCCTTTGAGTGAAATGCAAATGTTGTCTCAGCTGCCTTGGGGGTAGAGACAACCACCAAAGATGATGCATTTTGGTGTAATCTTCACAACAGCCCTGCATTCAATCATCTCATGCATTGGGGACAAGTCTCAGAGCTCCCAGGAGTTAACTTCTGCTCAACTGCCAGAAGAACATCATGCCTTTCCCTTATTGTGTAAATATGTACTTTCTTCTAAATTCTGCTCAATCTTCTTCCCCAGCACAATCTTTTGCAAGTTAGTCATGACAACAGTTTTGTTTAAATAATAACAGAACATGAAAATAGAAGAGTGAAAAAAAAATTCAGAGTTTAAAGAATTTGCAAAGTATTCTTTGTTAAAATCAGATATAAGTAAGACACTCACCTTGCTGTCTGTTAGCTCATAAATTTTTTGACTGACATATGTGACTTCAGGCTTTGGCTCATTGTACACAGCTCTTCTAGAAATATTTTTGTTGGGTTTTGAAAGTCGTAGGGTGCTTCCTTCGAGTCGCACATAGACAGAGTGAGTCAATGTAGCATGGTATGTTTCTGGATCATAATTATAAATTTCATTCATCCATCCCTAGAGAAGAAGACACTGTTAACAGGCTTTTAAGCTGCTGGAAAACCAAGTATAGCATTTACCTAAAAACCTTAAATTTTTATCCAAGCTTTTGCCAAAGTTATTTCACTTACTGCACAAACAGAATGAGGCAATAAATGCCCTAAAAGAGGTAGCACCAAACCAAAAGAGCATGAGATGAGGACGGGATCTCAAGCACACACTGTGTTTTTTTCTGACTCAGTCACTTTGGATATTGTAGCACAGGGTGCTCCCACCTCATCCCCTGAAGCCACGGTGGGATCTGCAGACCCAGGATGCTGGAAGAGCCACAGGGAGGGAGGGCTGAGCAGCGCAGCAGCTCCTCTGTTCCCAGCAAGCTCAGACACTTGAATCACCCAGAGCTCAGGCAGAGCAAGCAGCCTGTCTGCTCACAGACAGCACTGACATTGGAATCACCACTATTAGGGACTCAGTGGAAGACCACAATGGAGTTTGCTTTCATGCACCATCACCGTTTGAGAGCATTTAACACGTTGTGTAACTGCCCAGCTACAACACAGGAGTCATACACGTGGATTAAATTCAATTAATTTCTGTGCTGTGAAAGAAACACAACACAGCCAGTCCTGCTGTAACAAGCCTCTAAGTGCTGACTTTGACCATGGGGGTGATGTTACTCCTCTTCTCCAACATCTGATTACAGAAATAGAGATGATAAATGGGGCAGAAGGCAGGCAGAATACTCATTCAAGGAGAAGTTCTCCTTCTCTTAACCTGCCATACAACATTCTTTGATCATTGTTTTTATCTGCACATCAGAACCTTAAATTCAGCATACTCAATATTCATCAATGTCAACAGAAACTGAAGGGAGCAGAAAGTCAAATGGCACCTTCACAAACACCTGGGTGATTACAGTGGAGGGAAGTGGGGAGAGCTGAATGAGCACCCCAGTATTTCTCAAAACAAAAAGTTGTAACTACCTTATGCAAAACATCCTAAAAATTACTGCACAATTTCAACTTATTAAAGAAATTTCCACCCACACACAGAAATGTAAAATGTACTTTTATGCTCATTTTCTTCAGTACCACATAATTTCCTACAGTAGACAGCACACGCTTTCTTAGGTGCCATAGTAACAGTGATATCTGTTTTGCTTACTCCAACATCTAGCTCCATTTTCACTACAAATCCTGAAAAAACTACATAAATTAGCATTTCTTTTATGTTCAGGAAAGAATAAGTCATTCATCTTTGCTCAGCTCCAAAGCAGATTATGTCTTTATTAATAGAAATGCCTATACCAGGGCATGCTCTTTGAAGAAGCTTTATGGTTGTTTTTTTTCTTAGTGGGTTATACACAACTTCCATATAGGAAATGTAATGCATGAGGAAGAGTTTTCTATAAACCATCAAACTCTGCACAGCAGGGCTGATGGAGGTTTGAGCACATCCCATCTCCTTCCTAGAAATTATTCAGCCAAGACATCTTTGAGCAGACAGCAATTAATTTTCAGCCAGGAACTCCAGCTGGACTTACTGAAACACAAGAACATCACGTGAGTTGCCCAAAGCCAGTGTACGGGAACTGGAATATCCATATGGCCCACAGATCTCTGGAGCAGCTCCCACCTGCCCCTGATCAGATCTCCAAGCTATTTCTAGCTCAGACAAAGTCTGGAGCCTGCAGCCAGGCAAACGTACAGATGGGAATTTGCTGCCTCAGAAGTTTCCTGCCTTCTCCTGGAAGGCTGTTCAGCCAACACTGCACCAGCTGGCACAAAGAGAAAGGGCTGCTTGGAGAGTGGGTCCTTGTAGGAAGCTTAGTCACATGAACCCTTTCTCTAATTCTAATAAGCCTTCTATTTTCAGTAGAAAGGTTGGAAACTTAAGGGTACATGTGGTACCCAGGAAGGAAGGTCAGACTGCACCTGACATTTCTTTAACAGCCTGCTTGAGATGGAACTGTGACGAAAACAAGGAGTGATTTACTCATCGTAGACTTCCCTGTGCCAAAGTAAGAAGTAAAAATCCTTTCTGCTTTTCTGATCCCTACCATGTGCCCAAGCTTTCCACTTCAAACAAATGGATTAGCTGTACAATCTGCCAAACACACAATTCTCACACCCTGTAGTGCCTCCCCTGCTCACCCATAACCCAACAGAAGTGCACACACAGCACAACCACCAGGTTATCAGCAAGTGGAGAACGATGTTTAGGTTTAAGTATTTGGGGTTTTCTTTTCAGACTACAGTCGGGATGAAAGAGTCAGTGCATTACTACAAACCCTCCTTGTACATAAAATTTTAGTTTCCTAATTTCTAAGGATGAAGTTTCTTCTTTGCACTCAATTTTCAAGTTTATTTTGTAACAGAGAACCAGTGCATGGCTGACAGTAAAACGTTAGTGCTTCACTGAACGATTATTCTTTGCTCTATTAATGAATCTGAAAATGTGTGGCAGCTGCAGGAATTTTATCTAACAGTGTTAAAGGAGGTAATAACACCACCTGCCTTCTCACTTCAGCGATTTTCAGTTCTGTAAATTGTTTCACTTAGCTTAAAAAGCCCTGAGAAGGTTATCCAAGAAGCCCCAAAAGTCATTCCAAAGTTCCTCCACTTTAAGAACAATTTCAGCAGAAATACCTCTGCCTCTCTTTTTGTAAAAGCAAATTGGAACAAAAGACTCAGAGCCCACAGGAACTCTTTTGCAATGCACCCAAACAGAGGAGTTGTGTTACAATAACGTGCTAGCAACAGATAAATTTCCCCAAACTACTGAAGCAACAATGGATTTCCTTGTGTAGGAGACGAGTGACTGTAGGATGGTCTTTTCTGTTCCAGTGAAGTTGTTCAAATAAGAAATTTAGTAATTCTGGAAGGACAATGACCATAGTCATATGCCACTGTGCAGCTGCTGGCCATTTACACTGATCCTGTGATCTCCATTTATAAAGGTCAGCAGTTGCTCCACACTCCCAGCTGAAATCAGGAGACTGTGCCTGGCCATGGGGCTGGGAGCCACCCTGGGGCTGGGCAGCACAGCTTTCCTAGCCCAGGTCACAGCTCCCACCCAAACCTGCTGCTCTGGCCCTGGGCAGCACCTGGGCATGGGACATAGGCTCCTACAAAAACTGTACCAAAAGCCCACCCCCCAGTTTGATTTTCCTCTTTCCTGACTCTGGGCTCCAAAGTTTTTATTTGACTTGCAGTTCAACAGAATAATTCATGTAAAACTGCACAGTTGGGCCTTGTAGGTACCAACTTTTTAGTGTTACTTATTTAAGGTCTCAGGTGTGTCACACCATAACCTGAGAGGGGAGGATGGGAGGAACTGCAAAAGATCCTTCTGAAGGACCCCGAGGGCTGGGGGCACAAACCAGGTCTGTGGGTAAGAATAAATTAAAATCATTACTTATGATACTTTCAAATATATAAATAAAAGAAAGAGCAAAAGCCACTTTCATAATATAAGCCCAAATCTGGATTAAAACTGTCCCTAAAGTTTCTTAGTGACATTAACCAGTTAATAGCTATTATGATTAAATGATATAAGCAGATGCTTTAGCACTAAAATTTTTTCAAGATTGTTGATCACTCAAATCACACTAATTGTATTAGTATCCCTCTTATTACCACTATTGTATAACACTTCAATAGCATTTTGCTTCATAAATGAGGGAAAAATATAATGCATTTTTGAGCTTCATTCACAGGGAATCCAAAGACACAAGAAAGGTCTGATGTGGGAGAAGCAACCATCACCTTAACTGGAAAAAACATTTGTCTGCCAGAGGCCACTATCAAACATGAAATCCCTTGGATGGTATTCAGGAATAGCACACTCATAAAAAGCCTCTTCTTTCTGTACAGCTGTGGCTCAAAACCTCCATTTCTCTAGCAGGCACTGCCACTGTGTTCTCCTAAAAGTTCTTTCTAATGGAAAGGGTAAATTTATCATTTCCATTTTCGCTGTTACTTAAAACCTTTCGTATCAGCCAGCACAACACAAGAGAAAGCACAGCTGAAATGCCAAGAAGGAAGTTAGAAAAGACTAATGGATTAAAGGAGGAAAACAATGTGGTCAAAGAAAAAAAAATTATAAGGAAGCCAGAAAACCAAGGGAATAGGCAGATACAAAACCATGCAATGAGGATGGAGGAGTTTTGTGCATTTTCTGGTTAAGGGGATGTCTTCCCCCAGTACCAAGGACTCTTGACAGAGGTAAGAACAGAAACCTACAGAAGCACAGACTAACCAGCACAACAGTCACTTTTTCCCACAGCCAAGGAACAATTTTGTGGCAGACAATAACCATGTTCAAGTATTTCAGCAATTGCTGAGGGGAATTTTGCGTTAGTTTTCGGATGTAAACTGGGAAATGTAAACTTCTCAAACAACATTGGCATGGGAGAGAATGCACACATACTTGTATAAAAATAGCTTGACAGCAGTTTGGCAGAATCCCAACTCCTTGAGCCCCATAAAGGGATCTTACTCAGAGCATTTATCATAACTGCATGACAGCAGGCCAGGCCAGAATACGAGACCAACAAGCTCTGAAGAGAACATCAAGTTTGATTTTCCTCTATTTACCTGAGTTTTGTTACAGATTAAGTCTTTAGCTGCCTTTTCAGAGGATCTAAGCTGTCCAGTACTCATTTTGACAGATGCAAATAGAAAATAGTTGTATGAAGTGGGAATAATAACTTGCAATCTGCTAAATCATATTACATTATGTTCCACTACAGTACAGGCACCAAGCTGGTTTTTAAACTCCTGAAGCATTTCCATATTAAAGACAATTACTCTGTGTGTTACGAGCACAAGAAATACTCATCAGGTCATAAAAACCATTAATCTACATTTATACAGACTTCTCCACACTGTTCATTTCTTGCCTACAGCCATTTTCATAAGATGTCTCTCCTCAATAAAAGCAAGAAAATGTAGTTTAGAAGTCTCTGACTAAGAGCTGACATCTCAGAGACAGCCTAACAGCAGCCAATAATGAACATCAGGATCTTTACCAGCTTTCAAGTATTGAGGAAGGGTCTTGGCTCCAAATAACAAGGACTGAACTGAAAGTTTGTAAAGGTTTGTACATTGATGAGCAGGCAATTCAACTGGGCAGACAGGAGTGTTCAGTCTGAATTCACTACTGCTTTTATCTCTGCTTAGACTGAAAAGACCAGACAGATAAATTACTGCCTAGACAGTAGAGTATCCCAGAAACAAAATACATTTCCCAAGATGCAGCTTCAAGCACAAATGTCATTTTACACACTAAACTTTGACACTACTACTTTGAACTACTGCTCTCAGTAATTCAGTTGGATCGTTTCAAATCTATCAGCAAAGCCATTTGCCCTTTTACTTTTGAAGAAATTCCATTTTCTACTAATCCCTAAGGACACTGAAGTCTTATATATTCTTGGCTACTAAACTATTTGTGCCCCTGCCAATGAGTTGACCCTAAAAAACTATTTACAGATGTGGACATTTCAGCTCATTTACACCTTCAGGATAAATCTAGTTTACTCCTACCCAAAATAATACACACAGACACACATACAGAAAATACCATGACCTCACCTTCAGTATTTCGGGTTCTTTGATGTCCAGACCTCTTGTATTCCATCGCTTTTTCATACTTTTATGCAATTTGAGATACTCAGGAGTACGTGGAGTAAGAAGCCAAATGACACAGACAGCTACCATAAATCCAAGGGCCATTCCAAGTAAGAGTCCACTTAAATAGCCAGGGAGAGGGATAATAAAGTAAGCATAGACTAACAGTGTTAATAAGTATAAAGTTTTCACTGGTATTTTAGGCTGTTGCACATCCAGATTATTTTCATCTTCACTACTGAGCATAGTAACAGTTTCCTCAGTCACCTCAGGATCGACCACAGTTTCAGCAGGTTTATCAGCTTTGCTCTCCTCCTCTAGCAAGAAGAAGTCTTCAGAATACAGTTCACAAAACTCCTCATCCTCCCTGCTCACTAGTGCAGACAATGAACATTTTTCAAGTACAAGTGAAGGTCTTGACCCCACGTCCTTTGTGCTTGCAGACTGAGAGCTTTTGGTCTCAGTCTCTTTTGCATGTTCTTCTGCCCCTCTGGACTGATCACTCTTAGTCAGGTTAAAGTCACCCCCAGAGAAGTCTCCTTCCGAATCAAACTCCTCTTCCTTAATGCTGTAGTTGTTATTGCTTTCCAAATGGCCATTCAAACTGGAAAGGTTTGAGAGTTCTGAAGCACTTGAAGATAAGGCTTTGGGCCTGTGGCTACTTTCATCACCCATTATTTTACTGAGCAGCTGAAGAGGCTCATAGATTACCTCAGAAAGGCGTCTTTTCGTATCTTCAATTTTAGCCTCCATTTCAGGTACTTTAAAAAAGGAACGAGTGTCAGAGGGGGATGTTAATGGAGAGGAGGGGGCAGTTTTTGAATCACCACTTGTAGCTCGAGGTTGAGTGAACTGTTTGAACAGATGCAAGTTCAGTTTCGAGTCAGGTGGCCTGTAAGACACAGCTTCACAGTCCTGTTTAGAAGTGTCTGTAGACAGAGACTTCACCAAGGTTTTCATTAACTGTCTGTGTCGCATCGGTGGGGTGGGTTCTTTTGGTTCCACTTCTGTTGAAAAGGACTTGACTAACCCCTTGAAAGGCTTTGAACTAGAAACTGCGGATGATCCGCTAGAGCAGGCAACTGATCTGGAAGGGGATGAGGATGGGGAAGACGACAGACAGGACTTCTGTTCCACAGGTGGTGCTGCTGCACCTGATGCGCCAAATGTGTGACATGTGTGTGACGATGGAGAGAGGACTGGTGGCACTGCACTGAGTATTTGGGGCGGGGAAGGAGAGTCCAACAGCTTTACAGTTTCTGCAGCTGGCAGCACTGCAGGCGATGAGGACAGCGGTGATGCAGAGTCGGCCATGTTAAGCGAGGTAGCTGGACCAAAAAAGTCATGGCCGGTATGCTCAAAGCAGAGGTCTTCCTTGGCTTCAAGTGCTGTTACAATGCTTTGGTCATCTAGTTCCTCATCAAGAAACTCTTTAAACTCCTCTTCCTCCTCTTCTTCCTCCTTCCCAAATGCAGAGAAATGAATAGTGATGGTTTCTCGGGAGACAGATCGCTGGACCTGCACTTTTGGTGTTGACTGCTTTGAGGACATTTCACCGCTTTTCTCTGCATGGCTACTGTTCCGACTTGTCATTGCAGGCTCCAGAGATGTGGCAGAGTCTGGGAAGAAAACATAACACCATGTTAAATGCATTTTCCCCATAATGCTTATTTTCAATCATTAAGCCAAACGTGATTTTATGTAGAAAAACAATCCCAAATCAACTCACGCCGACTGAAAAACAAGAAGCAAGAGATACCTATGTTCAGAATTACAGATCCAGGTTACTGTGTGCTACTTAACAGATTTCCATATACCACAAAATGGCAATACCAAAACACACCAGGCTGTTAAAATCATCTTCTGTGCCTTGAAATTACAGTTCATCTCTGAAGCATCACCTTTCTATTTCCCCTGCCAGATGTACCTCTGTGTTCCAGAAGCCCCATCCCACCCCAACACACTGAAATTCTTCACTCTTAACTCTCAGCCCCTTCTACATGCAACACTTAACGCTTTATACCTTATAAATAAAGCAAATTTGAATCTCAAAGCAAGGTCAGAGCGTGGGGAGCACGTTATTTAAGCATTTTATTGACCCATGAAAGTGAATTTAGCATATATTTACATGGAGAGGAAATAGCATGCATTTAAACCAAGGCACTGGTGACCGTACACAGAGATGGACCAGGAATTACAGGATTAGCTCTGCCTCTCCAGCTGGGAGGCAGCACTTTATCTCCACTGCCAAGACAGCGAGTTTACCACTTCAGTAACCGAATTATTTTTCAGAAGCTGTTAAAATGCTGTAATCAAACTGTCAAGCTGAATTAATGCGAGGCCTTTGCTGACGTTTAAAGAGCAGTTCAGAAGAATGATTATGTGGTGGTGAAGAAATTGCACTTCACAAACAGTTCTGATATCAGATTGTATCATCCAGCAAGCCAGTGCCACCTGTTTGGCATCATCATCCTACTAAAGGTTGTAGCCCTTCCTACTTCCTAGCAGAGCTATTCATGTAAACATTTTTTAACCTGTCACTAAACTAAGCTGGGTTAAACATTTTAAAACAGCAGATCTTTGCTACACAGCTTATTCAGAGTATCTGTCCATGACTTCCTACGCACTACAGCTGTCCATTTTATGGCTCCTAAACTGTTGACAATTCCTTGCTTCTTCCAGCATTTGTGAACTTCCCAATCAGGGTGCACAGAAGGGGCTCGATGTTAACCTGTTTCATGCAAAGCATTCAGAAATTTCAATTTCAGGTGGTTTTTTTAAGTCTCATTTCTGCTGGATATGACAGGACCAAAAGAATCATTCAGACTCTGGTCAAGCTTTCACTTGACATCTCACCCTTGTTCTGACGACTGCTTAGGAGACAAATATTCTTCCTTAAAGGTCAGTTCTGACTTTCTTCTGTCCTCCCCAAAATCCATCTGACACATTCAAGCAGCAGCATTAACAGAGAACTCTCTTCAGCGATGGAGATGTGCCTCCAGCCTACCTGGGGCTCAGCAGGTCGTTACCTTTCATAATACATCTGTGGATCAAGTAATTATTTACCCAAATATTAAGAACTCTCAGTCATCTGAAGTTTATATATACACTTATCAGTCACCTATATGTATAACTTGGTGAGTGCTAAAGTTGGTAAGAAATCTGGTCTTTCCTTTCCCTGTTGGATTAGCACACCTGGGAACCACCAGCAGACAAAATCCACACTATGGACATGGCTCCACTTCACATAGTTCAGACTGAAAATTATCAGATTTTTTTGGACAAACACACCCAAATTTATTTTAGAGAGGGAAAAATATAAGATATGTATCCAACCTCATTTCCATAGTGCTGGGCCATCAGCTATCACACGTTTAATATTTTGGCCCAGTTGCAAAACTGCAAAACTAACATCAAAATTTGAAAGTACAAAAACCCTACACATTTTCCAGGTCATTCAGCCATCACAACACTATACACTAAGGAAGGAAAAAACAAACAAACAAAAATCAAACCCTCACAAATATAATAACAAAATCCCCCTTGCACACAACGCTGTTGGCATCAGTTTGACCCTTTCTCTTCTGCTGTTCAGCATTAACCATTTATCAATAATCTAGGAAAGCAAGAGAAAAAATTAGCAGTTGCCCCCATCCCCAAATAGCATTTTCACCGTGGCATTTTGTATCAGCTAGAACTTCATAGGTTTAGATAGCTCTTTAGCACACTGTGTTTACACTGAACATTAATTAGCTCGTGTTTAAACACCAGTTGCCATGCTGTGCTAATGCAGTGCTAATGACCTGAAACAGATGAACTTTACTTGCACACACCAAATGTACTGAAAAGAGATTTTACTGCTTACTGAACAAGCAAGATTTTCTTAACATCATGATTAACTTGTTAATACAAAAAGGAAGGAAATTCTTGATTAGCCAGTATTTGCCTACCTTAAGCATGTTACTGTACCACGAATTATGTCATATAAAAGCACGTTTCCAGTCCATTCCTGAACACAATCTCCGTTTCACTGTGGAGGATTTGGGCTTTCATTTTGTTTTTCCTTCCCAAAGTAGATGCTGAGAAGCTTTTCCTTGACAGCTCTTTCAGTAGGTGTTAGGTTTTGATAAAGCTATTTCATCAGGTTCTGAACCATACATTTTTATCCCTTAAATCATTTCAACAGATTCACTTCTTACTCATTTCTGGCTACATTTTCTTCACTCATTTCTTTCTCCTACTCCTCAGCTCCCCTCTCAGCTGTTTGAAGACCTGATGTTCCAGCCTCACCATCTGAAGTGGCACAATTCCAAACTGATTGTTTGCAGATTATATTGGTTACTTGCAGAAACACAGGTTTTCACTGGTCCTTCTTTGGAAGGCCACACTGTTCCCCCTTCTCTGGCTGCCCCTTCAGGGTTTTTCTGGTGTTGATTCTGAAGATACAAGGTATCAGTTTTATTTATGTGACAGGCAGATCTGAGTAATAGTCTTACATCCTCAGGCTTCAAATGATTCAAAACATGAACTTTTACCCGTAAGGGAAGAAGGCTGCTCAGAAAATAATTCCTTTCCCCCAAAGGTCTGAACTTTGGGTGCTGTTGCAGGGTGGAATGAGAGAGCTGCCAACCAACTGCTGCCATTTCCACTTCTGACCTCAAGGCACTGCATCCCCATCTCCCACAGAAGAGCAGTTTATAATCCTCACCTACAGGCATTGCTTTTAAAGTTCCAACAACAGGAAACACTGAGCCAGGCAATCAGGGAATGCAGCTGCCTGGGACAGACAACATTCTTCGCCCAGCCCTTTCCTACGAGCAGGGAGGCAGCAGTGCTGGAGCTCAGGATGTTTTTGCCTGGGTGACAACACATCTCCACCACGCTGTGAAGCACCTGGTGACAAACAGGGACACCCAGGGAGAGGCCAGGTGTGGGTTAGGCCACAACACCTCGTGTAAGTGTCACTGCAGTACCTGTGCTCTTTCCCAGGAATGACTAATTGGGAGGTCACAGAAGAGCCAAGCACTCAGCAATCTGCCCTTCTGCCCAGCAGCATAAACACCCTCCTGTTCCTTCCCCCTGCAGGGACAAACACACCCCAGCCCTCTTCAGCTGAGCCCCACAAAGCACCTGTTCACAGCACTGAGAAAACACACAGTCCACCCCAGACCCTTAGACATTTATGCCACCAACTTTATACAGCAAAGCAATTATTTCCACATTAACAATCAGGAAAGTGATTCAAACAACAAAGCAGCAAACTAGGAACCAACTTAAAAGGTCAAAGTTGCATATACCACACTCAGTCATAATCATTCAATTGGAGAAACAGGCTGGATTGGGTAACTAAATTCACATGCTTTGCAGCAGCCAACTGCTCCAATCCCATTGCTATTACTTATTGCAACATCTTCAGGAGGGGGAAAGGCTACACAGCACACTGTATTAGCAAAACTCTTTCAGAAAAATGTGCAGCAAGGTTCAACACTTGTATTCTTGTTACTACTAAACACAGACCAAAAAATGTGTTTTCCACAAACCAGAAATTCCTTTCCTCCTAAGTAAAGGAAAAGCCTTACAGGTTATTAAACAGCACTGCAATACTTTCCCCCTGCATCTGTCAGTTGGGCCAGAAGAACAAGCCCTAAATGCCTTCAGGAAACAACTTATTTGGTTACTGATAATGCTACAATTCAACTTCATGCAGATTGCCACAGCTGTTCACAGGGAAAGATTTTCTCACTGATTATGCCTCTGCTTTCCCCAGTAACCCTTCTGGGCCATCACTGGTCCAACAGGCAGCTCCTGCTTTGGCAACCAGGAAAAAACTCAGCTGTTCTTTAGGATTCATAGGGCCTTTTTTATCATTTTGGGTGACTTGATAGTCATTTTCAAGTGTCAGACTCAAAACAGGTAGGCACTTCATACTCTAAATCTACCCTCCATTTGGCAGGAAGGAGAAGCAGTGTATTTGTTTTAGACAATCTCTGCAGTGGAGTGACAGATTTTATATTAACATGAACAGGGCCCCACTAACACATTAAGGCCATATTCCAAACCAGGCCAGCAGCACATTAAATCTTTCCCAGACTGGGAACACCTGCACAAGTCAATATGATCTGAAATTCATATTTGCTCTCAGAAATTCCAGATTCTGTTTTATTTACTAGAGATTCAACCAGTATCTGCCTTCCAACACTGAGATATGTGGGAGAACTGCTGCAGTTCTTTATGCATATTTAAAATAAGTAACAGAGCTCTCAGCATCAGACAAAATCTTCTGTTAAGAGCAAGAAGTCTTCAATTCAGATCCTTCAAAATGCAGCACGATATTAGTGAAAAGTACTACTTTGCCACAGAAGTAGTCTAGAAAGCCAATTCCCATTTAGCCCAGAATGCCCTCCCTGAAGCAGAGAGCACAGCTGCTGGGACATTATCTGTCACATGAATTTCATCTCATTCAGCAGATCTCTACCATAGAAGACAAAAAAAAAGGGATACAAAATGCAAAATTCAACATTCTTTCCTATCCCCATTCAAATTTCTAATTATGATCAATTAAATTCCCCTGGCATCTCCACGAGTTAATGTATTCCATAGTTAACATCTATTGTTCCTTTTACATCCACTAGTCATTACTTTTAAATGAACTACAGAGCCAGGGTTGGTAATTACTGCCACACAATAGCCCTGTGAAACCTTCCTGACAGGGATCCAGTTACCCAGCCTGGAGATAAGGCTTTAAAACTCAGTTTCCATCAGGAGCAAGAACGAAGTTTTGCTTCACTTTCAAAGTTCATGCAACTGGATTTGAGATACAGAGGTGGGAGGGAAGAGGAACAAAAATTCAACAAAATCTGTTTTAAATCCAAGCACAGAAATGAAAAAGTTGATATCAATATCAAGTACTGTTAAAAGACTGTTGTCAAATGTGTTAAGCAGAAGCCAATACCAGGTCATGGCCAAAACTGATGGTGCCACCCCCTATGGATCATAATACACACACAGAGAACATGCCCCTGAGAAAAACCCAGGTTAGCACAACTAAGCTGGGTGAGAACTAAAACATCAACAGCAGGAGTTCTCTGAGCATCATTAAAAAAACCCCAAATATTTCTGTGCAAATGCTTTTAACTTCAGAACTATTTAAGTTAAATAATCAGTATTTAAGTATGCTTAGGGATACTTAAAAAGAGGATCCTGGAAAAGATTTTAAAGTCTTGTCAATGAGATTATACTTTTAATAAAAATTATAAGCCTACCGAAGAGACAAGTAAGAGTTGTTTTAAGTCTAAAACAGAAAGGTCAAGAAAAATTGCAATGGCAAATAAGAGTCTCAAAACTACTGGAATTTTGTTGCTGCTGCTGAGGTCCCCAAGCTTGTCTTTACAACACTTCAAAAATAATCAAGTAAAAATTGTTTAACATTAGCTAAGCCAGTGTATTCTATATTAACATTTTCCCCAAAGACCTAAGAAAGGTCAGCTACCACATTAGTTTCTCTGCCTTTACTGATAAAAGAATAGTTATTATTCTTTCCTGTTCTCCTTCCATGACACACTTCTTACCAAAACCTTTAAAAGCTGCACTACGGTCCCACTTTAACAAACACAAAAAGCTAAACAGTTAAAGGGGCTCCAGAACTCAGAAAAATTTGATTTCTTCTTATTTAATGATTTTCTGAAGACTGAAGTGAATTTTCCCTAACAGAAGAAATAAAAGAAGTTTTTAGGCAAAGCTCTGCTCTTTGGAATAGATTCAAACTGCACCAGAGTGTAATTATATTAAAGAACATTTACTCCCAGTTGGCACAATGAGAAGGAATAAAAATTCTAGTACATACATAATACTTCCTCCATTCACATGTCCTCCTCCTATGAACTATATTCTTGTTTATCATTTGTAATTGCAAGCAACAAGTAGCACCTTTTCCTTCCAAAACATTCCACATTAAACAGTTCAAAGGGACCTTTTACTAGTTCCCAGAACAAAATAAAATAGTAACAAACCACCACCATACCCCCTCCTCTCACCCTCCATCAGATTTTAGGGATTTAGTAATTTCCTATAACATATACTGCTGTCTTTTAAATTATGTTAAAGTATGTATTTTTCCAGGTAGCTACTTGCTGGCATTAAAATTATGCAAAAAACTAATTTGGCCACAAGTGAGAAAATAAATGCCCCAGAAAAAGAAGAGTTTACAGACCTAGATCTGAAACTTCTGTAGCAAGGGATTCAGAAATAGACACATTAAAACAAGGGCAAACTCAAAGCCAGCCTAAAGCCAGCTTTTCCCACTTTCCTCAAATTGCTGTACTCTCTCCAGTCACCCTGGCAAGCCAAAGGAGAGCAAAAAAGAACCAACAATGGTCTCACAATTCTGAGCAATAAATATATAACTGCTGCATTTGATCTCTTCTAAAAGGGAGGAGAGCCTACATCAGAATGTTCTGGTGCTGCACAAGTTCTGCATCTCAAAAGAACATGTTGGATTTCTGGAATAATAAAGCATCAAAAGCTCACACATAAAGAATTATACCCTGTGGAAAGGGTAAATGGTGAGGTAAAACTAGGCAGAATTGTAAAATTCTCTTATCTTGGTGGAAAAAAATCACCTCCTCATTAATCTGATAAAAGATTATCTAAAACCTCTGTGGATTAGTCCATAGCTGAAAAGTCTGTCCACATCTCTGATTAAATGAAAGGTCACAATAAAATCTTTAGGGGAAATTTTGACTGGGTGACTTAGAGAAAAGCATGTTTCCAAAATGAAGTAAAATAAGGTGCCCCGAATCCTAAATTAAAAAGGGCTTATCAGAATCATCTTGCAGGCTCATTTTTCCCAGTGCAAATGCACATCAATAGGTAAAAATATTGCCTACAGGTAACAAGTGAGCATTCAAGGATTTCTTACATTTACATGCATTTCCCTAACAAAAAAAAAAAAATCCATCAATAGTCACAGTACCTGCCAAGCTAAAACAACCTCACACACCTTCATCTAAAAGGTAAAGGCTTGTCCACATGAAGCTAAACTCATACACAGAGGAGCAGCACCAATTAGTAACTCAAACTCTAGGTCTCCGTGTAAAATGTAGCTATGAGAGATTATTTAAAAAGGAATGGAATCTGCGGGTTTACCCATAGGTATCTAAAGACATCTTTCTTTCAGGGGATTTTTAATGATCAAACAAATGTCATATTTCTTAGCCTTAATTTTAATTTCATGTTCTGCAGAGGATTAGCATGAAAGGTGCTTTATGGCTTTTTAACTTGACAGGACAGAACACAGTAAACAATCATGGTTTCTTTAGGTCCCAGAGATGTTTTCAAAGTTACTGAAGGGGATATTATTATGGTATTATTAAATAGGACTAAAGCATTCAATACTTAGAAGTATTTTTTTTTGGACTTAGCACACATCCCTAAGAAGCAAGATTAATAACTTTTCAAATAAAATAAACAATTAGAAAAAACAGATAAAGAGCAACAGACCCAGGCAGTTGGCACAAACCAAAACCAGAACAACTAATCAAAGCAAGGCTATTTTCAGAAAGCTTAAATTGTCAAGGGAAAGGAGGAGGGCTACATCTACATTTAATACAAATAAAGTATTCATACCTAACTAGAAAGGCAGTTGCACTTAACACATGAAAATTAATTATCCTAAGGCACCTGAAGATACAGAGCAAGCTACAAATATTAACATAGGGAGCTGCTGTTAGAGGGCACATTGATTACAATTGTTCACCTCCTTGCATCTCATCTACCCAAGGAAAAGTATCTTTGATAAATGCAGAGAATGCATTTAGAACAGAACAGGACTTGTCAGAAGCTTCTGCAAGCATAATCCCCAGAGGGTCCAAAGGACAAAAAAGCTTAGGAAAAGGCTAATAAACAGGATTTCAAAACATGCAAGTCTTTTCAGAGCTGCCATAGAGTTTCAAAGTGGTAGGACAAAAGTAATTCAACACAAAAGTCAGACTGTTCTGAAAAGGTTCTTTAAAATAATTGTTCCCAGCACTTAAGAGGGTCAGTCCTGCCAATCACTCCATACCATGCACTGGTCTCTCCAGACACTGGATTCCATGAAAAAATTAATGGAGAAGGGTATTACCACCATTTCCTGCTACCTGGAAACAGCAAAACAAACCTAAATCATGAACAGAAAGCTCTTTGTGATCTAATTTTGGAAGAAAATGGGCTAGAATTCCACCCTTCTCTGAAAGTCCTGTACAGGTAATCATGTTATTTTTAGTTTCAGTATTATTAGAAGGGTGAGAAAAATTTTGCTTTAACTTACCTAACTGAAGTGCAGTGTTCACACAGCCCTTGGAACAAGTAAGATGATAGAGTCACTAACACCTTAAAGCAACAGGAAAGACTGAGAGCCACATTAAAGCAGCTCTAGAATCACACATGTTCTAGCAACAACTGTGCTGAGATCAGAAACTACTGATGACAGTTTCTGTGCTTAAAATACTTTAACTTCTAATTCATAGAAGGATCCATAGAAGGTTAACAAAACAAACTCTAAAGAATCCTTGTCCTAAGAATAGCCAGAAAATAAAATGTCAAATTTGGAATTGGCGAGTACCAGACATTTCTCTCTCTGCTTAAGGCAACACTCATTCAGATTTATGTTCAACTCAGATACAAAGAAACTAAAATGCAAAAGTTCAGCAGCGCTGTGGTTTTCCAGCTGGAGGACACAGAGTGAGGAGCACAGGACAACATCCAAGACACTGAAATGGAACCCAGACGGCCCCAAACAACCTGAATTTTTACCAAAGCATTCTGCTTATTAAAAAAGCCAAAAACCAAGGAAATGCACAACACAGAAACACTGTCAACCCTCAGTGAGCAAAGATCTTACCCGAAGATCAATTAAAACATTAGGGCAGACAACCCAGACTTCCCCAGCTTCCCAACTGACTGTCATGACATAAGTGGTCTGGGGAGTTTTTCAGCTTGTCAAAAGCTTCGGGAGACTTGCAACTGTTATGTACATTTCAGTATCATCTCTCAATGACTAATTTTGAATTAAAGAGTGGCTTAAGCATTTTATGATTAAAAATACTGGACTATGAGACAGACACAAAAACACTCACTCAAGTGCACAGGGCTGAAGCAACTATACAATTCCTAGTTATTCTAGTACATTCTAATATTTCTCAAAATCCACAAAAGCAGTAAGGCAAAAAAAGTATGTAGCAAAAGCATTCCCACATGTGTTTTTATGTAAATACATTCTCTTATTTTTCCTATAGTATTTATAACTCTAAGCATTTCAAGGTGTAAACTTATTAATTGACAGATGTTGGCAAGAATTTTCCTTGGACTTTGTTATTCAGAACATGAAAGAGGTCTTGCCACAAACAGGACTGAAATCAAAGGCAGCAGCTCCATCTGCATCCCCCTCTGTTTCCTGCATTCCACACAGAAGAGAGAGGTACCTAATGAATCAGTGAAATATATTAAAGCTTTCTGGTGGTTTGGATTTGGGTTGTTTTTCGGGTTTTTTCAGGAGCAATGGAGGCAACTCCTATTTCTAACAGCTGCAATACACTTTAATTGCAACATCTGACAGGTCAATTACAGATTGCCTGACCTTAACAGCTGCTTTACAGGCCTGACTCCCATTGAAACCAACTGAGTCAGAAAATGAGCACCTCCCACAACATATTTTTTATGCCTAATTGCTAAGAAACCATGCGAGGTAGATGTATGAAAAAAAAAAACAACTTTGCTGGCATTCTGAATTTAAATGATCATTTCACAGGAAAGTAAAGACACCATATTGCTCATAAGGAGAAAGAAAGTCAGTTCACTGAGAGGGTAAAGTGAGGTCCTTGTGCATATGAGGATCCTTCCTACTCTGTTTTTCTCACTCAAAATGTGGTACTGGTAACAGGCCTGTAAAGATAATTTGTCATGTGAATACTCAAAAAAAAGAAAAAAAAAGCAAACAAAGTAAAATTGGGAAGAACATAAACAGACCTCTCCTCTCTTCTTCTTTCAGCATGGATCTACCCCAGCATGGTCTTTCCCTGTGTGAATCAGGCCACTAGAGTGAAATTAAGGAAAAATAAAATTTTCCTTAAAAAGTTTAAGTTCATTAAAGGTTTTCTGAACTTTTCAGCACTCGTTGAGAAGTGTCCTCACCCATTCTGACAACATTAATCAGCGTAGTTGTCTCCAGGAATTTCATCTGACATCCCCACAGGCTGAAAAGTTAAAAAGGTCGGCAGGTGGGTGTCTTGTAGCAATACACATCAAAATTCACCAGCTACCTGCTGAATTCACAGTGCAATATAAACAGCTTAAAACATTTTTAATGAATTTTTAAGAACTCCAGTTCTGCTTTACATTCACGCTGTACTAATACTGCATCTCTATTGTCATTCTCTTTTGCAGTTACCTCCTTGTAAAAAAGAGCTAAAGTCTTCCCTTTCTTAGCCTGTATTTGCTATTCAATAAACAGGTATCATCAGTGTAATGTTTGCCCAAGAAATGCCTTCAACACAATAAAAGTGTCTACTACTGCACTCAGAAATAACTGCAAATAGTTTCAACCACTCGGTAAAACAGTTCTGAGTGAATGCATTCCCCTCTATGTGGGTTCCCTTTTGTGCACACACATGCACAGAAAGAGAAGTGTCATTAAAGCAGCTTCAAGGAAATTAATTTTAGGTCATCAATTTTAAGGTCTTGATTTGCTGGGAGATAAAAGAACAGCAAAAGCCACCAGATGGATTCAAAAGGGCAAAGGGAAATAAGTGTCTTTGAGCCATAGCCTGCCTTGTTCAATTACAGAATTATGCAGGCAAGTCTAATTTCAGGCACAGGGCAATATACATGCTTAATTAATCCACCAGGCATTTGTTTATCAAAGAGAGTCAGGCTCTGCATTACAAGCACTGTGAGGAGGTTTGTGGGCACGCAGCACATACTCTGTCAGGGTGTGGGTGTGCAAAGGAGGCTTTCAATTGCTCAGAGAGGTCAGGGCAGAGAAGCCAAGCAGAAGTGGCAGCTCCAGTTGTCTTCCAGGATAAGGTGACAAAACAGCAATGACTGAAGGGTGAGGAAGCTGCTCCCAGCCCTACAGAGATGCTTCTGCAGAATGAAGGCTTTAGAGTCAGCATTGGTCACCCTTCTGGGGAAACTGAACTGAACACTGCAGGTGGAAATGCACACATGGGATGGAAATCTCTCACCTCACCTCGCCAGACAAGCTCCTCTCTCTGAAAATGAGCAACAGCCTCCACACCCCCTCCAAAGTTCTCCCAGTGCCGTGAAGGACCAGAAGTGTGATGCCAACAGCAAATCCCTTCTTCAGCAGCCTGAGATGTGAACAGGCCACACAAACCGGCGTTGATTTGGCTGGGGTTACTGAAGGGGGAGGCTGGAAAAGCCACTGTTCACACCTCACGCGTTTGTGTCTACAAAGAAGTTTGCAAAGCAGTCAACCCATGCTATTTCCATTGGTAAATGCACCACTTAGGGCAGCTGGATGGAAGAAGCAGATTAAAAAAATATATCCTGAGAAAGCAAAAACACTCATGGGGCAGCACCACGATTTACTCATTTTTATCATTTCAATTGTGAAGTTTTAACTTGGTAGAAAGAATGATAGATAAATAAAACTGGAAAGTTGGCCCAACTCATCAGAAAAGCAAATGTTTATAAAATCTATTCAATACTCAAAAAACATTGCCAATCCACATCTCAAAGCTGCATGACAAAAGAAATGGAGAGCCATACAACTAAATATTTACACTCTTAAATACAACACATCTCTTAATTTATCTTTTCAGTCACAGAGTTTTCTGAAACTGTTAGGCACTGCTTTCACTTTCCCTGAAACCTCTCAGCTGTGTTAAGGCTTCTGGGAACTTGGCCTGTTGTCATAAAGGGAATGATAAAAGGGAATAAAGGGAATTACAAAATAGGAGAAAGTTTGTATGCACAGCTGGTCCGTTCTCCATCCACATCTCTTGTTAGTCACTAAAAATAACATATAAATAGAAGAGTAACACTTTTTCTTTTTTTATGAAAATACTTTTGTAAAGTTGTCACGTGTTTGCTCAGAAGGTTTATTCAAAACCCAGCAGAGCATTTATTAACCAGCACACTTCTGAGCTGACAGACATTTAGGATTATCTCCCCCTTAGTTCTTTCCACTTCTCCCAATTCCTTTGTTTAATACTTCAAGTCAAGTTGAAAAGGAAGAAGTGTGGAAGTGATTAGACAAAAAGAAATGCTACTGAGGAGGTCTTACAAAGATAAGCCTTATCAAACTTCACAGCAGCTCCAAACAAGACAAGAGTTGTACAGATCACTTTCATTTCCCACCAAAGTACATTTATTTATGTGACCAACCCCAAGCATTACACAAGAGTACTAGGAAAGAAAGTGAAGCCCCTCCAGGCAGCAGGGATGACAGATATATATTAAGCAAGCAGAATGGAAATGCCCAGCTTGGAAAGCATCCAGAGAGAAATCTTCACCTGGCCCTGGCCACAGTGGGGCAGGGAGATGGGAAAAAGAAGTGGGAAGTGGGAATGCTCTGCAATGCTCTGCTCCTGCAAGGGCACGGCTCCTGGCCTCAGCCAGGAGCCTGGGGTGGGTCCCTGGCAGAGCCCAGCACAGGCAGGCTCTGCTTCCTTGGGGTTTCAGAAGGAAAGGAAGCAGAACATGCTGCAGCTTGACGGCAGGACAGTGAGCACCGAACTCAGACAAGTTCCAGTGTCTCTTCGTGTCACATGTTGGGCGACATTTCCTAACCAAGCTCCCACAACACAGGCGTGTGAGCACCACTGGCTCCTTCCCCTCACAGAACCCTCATTCTTCGAGCCTGTCTGGGCTCAGAAAAACAAACCTTTTTCTTTTCTCAGGCTTAATTCCGACTTCCAGGGAAACAGAATGTTTTTTACAGCTCTCTATTTAATTTCAGATCAGAATTTCACTGCAGCTCATGACACGTCACAATCACATTTCACTTCTCTACCATCTGCTTTGAAATTCCCAGTATCAAAGGAGTCCATACCTTTGTGCTTATAATTCTGCAGTCCTTTTTTACAACTGAAGTGTAATTTAAACAAACCACATGAAATCCAGAGTAAGATCTAAAGTCTTGTAGCTGTCTTCCACTATTAAAACTCAATATAGCAATTCTTTTGGCTCAAACAGATCCTTTAAAAGAGCACTCCAATGCCTGAATAACCATTTTCATCCTCTTAAAAGAGATCCTATTCTAAGCATGACCATCCCCCCTTCTCTTACAGCTCCAGAATAACAATCCTGCAGGACATGCACTACAGTCACAGCACTAAGGGACATTCTCCTGCAATATTCCTGTCATCCAACACCAGCGGGGTCAGAGAGCACAACACTTTATAAACCACTGAGACACTGGGTAATGAATATTAAAGCCTGGCTCACACAACAATTCATTTCCACTGCCCTCCTGGCCTTTATGGGAAAACACCACTGTTTACCATGTTTATTGATCTTGTTATCCATTGTCCATCAGTCCTCTTCCCTTTTAGAACCCCAACTGCACTAGGTATTGATTTGGATTGTGCATAGCACACCTTGCTGTCAGGAGAGGAGAGAGTTAAATAAATAGGAAAGACAACAAACAGAGAAGTAGGAGTCCTGAGGAGCAGAAAGGCAAGATCAGAGAACAAACCCCTTTTTATCATTATATTCTCAGGTCTCTCCAAAGACACTAACAATTGACTTCAACAAGACAACAGTACCCGTAGAATAAATATGACTGGTAAATAACACAACACCTTAGAACTACTCTCCTCCCAGAGGGTGAAGCAGGAAGAAAAAATACCTGCAAAACTTACAAGGATTACTGCACACTGCAGACATCTCGGTCACTCTAACCTACTCTACCATCAAAACTTGCTGCTCTGCTTCCTTTCTCTCACCATTTCCAGAAGCAGGACTGACTTTGGCTAACACAAGAAGTCTTCAAGCAGTGTCTCTCAGATGCTTTAATTGAGCAATTTCAACTTAAGATGCTTGGGTTTTATTTTTCAGAGATAATGGTCATTAAGGAATCCATTAAACGAAATTATGAAAGAGGCAGAATCTGCATTACAGAACTGGTCTGACTGGGAGTCCTGTACTACACTGGTCATATTGTTACTGTGCTGGCCAAGGAGAGGGGATTTTGCTCTGTACAGACTCAAACCCATGAAACCAAGTTAGCACACAGCAGCCTCTAAGCACAAAACTCCAATAAGGACTTGTGTGAAAGAACCTAAAAATCACCTTAAGAGACTTAAAATTCCATTTGTCAAGTACATAGACACTTTAGGATTTGTGGTACACAAAGCTTGGCCCAAATCCAAGCAAATCCATTCACTTACAGCTCTCCTGAAGAGGACACTACTTCGGTGCCATCTCTTGCAGGTGGTCAAACCTCATCCCTCACAAGGCTCTGAGGCTGCTGGGTGAGGATAAATCCTCCCAGCCAATGCATAACCTTCAGGTCCTGTTGTCTTGAACTGGAAATGGAATTTTGATCAACTATTATTAACTTTCCACCTTCTAACTTCTGGGCTTGCCATGTTAACAGATGCATTATAGAAGCTAACCTCCAAGAAGAGATCATTCAGAGTTCTGTCAAGAACAGCTGATCATATATTTTTATGGCACAATAACTGGGATTTTTGTCCAGAAAAGATGATTAATTCAACCACTTGCAGTACAACTCCCCCCTCATACCAAACCCTTTAATTTGTGGATCTGAACCGTTCAGCACAATCCTCTACAATAAGGAGTAGTACACTTTTTTTTTGTATCAACAATTCTAACAGGATATTGTTCTCTCAGTATCTCACTGTTCTACCCTCCTCCGCCTTGAAAGCACAACACATCTTTTCAAGTGTCCATTTTGCATTACTTAAAAGTGTTCATGCCCTTTATCAGGCACATGTGGCACCCTTGTGCACTTGCAGAGTTGGTTTCTACTCTGAATAGATCTCTTCTAATACAAAGCACACACTCATGACAGCTCACAGTATTAACTCTTATCTTTATTTCTCTAATCTCTAAGCCTACATTATGCTCTCATTTTCCAGCATACATTGTCATCTGATTGTTTCATTTAGGGCAGTAAGGGTTTCTAGAACATGAGGCCTTTATTCACAGATAAGTGTTTTAGAGCACACTGAATTAGCATTACTACTGTGGACATCTGATACCACAATTTCTAGCTTAACAAAGAAAAGGAATAAAAATCCAGAGATTTGAGGGACTTTTCCAAGCTCCAAAGCTGTGTTTAAAACCAGAATTTACTTACCCTCCCCTCCATTATTTTGAAACTATAGTTTATCCTAACAAACAGCCTTCAATTTCCTTCAGCTCCCAGGCAGGTGTCAGTTACACTCCGCACACTCAGCACCAGGATTTATTCATCTCATGGGCAGGACTGGCTAAAGCTGAGTCCTTGAGAGCAGGACAGGGGAACACACCCTCACCTCTGTCCACTGCCATGCCCATGACTGGTCACCTCCACCCACACAATGTAACTCTGGTGGCCCTTCAGACCTGCCACAAGAGAAACCTCCTAATTTCATCATAGGGAATTGGTTGAGTTTGCACAGAAGGTGAGGGTAGAGCAGCACAATCCCCAAATCAATCAAGTAAAAAGCTGTCTGAATGCAACAATGCATCCTCAGTCCTCTAGCTACATGATTTTAAATTTATGTCAGATATCAGCCTGTTATTTGCTAAGTTTCTGCATCTCCCATTACTTTGTTTACACAGCTACCACAACAGAGAAATTACTGGCATTACACATTATGTCCAGGCTTCCTGCTCCACATTCTTTACCTTGAAAAACAGTTGGCTTAGAAGTTCTTTAGTTAGAAACAACTAAGCATTTGGTATTAAAAGCTGGAACTCCTAAGAACTGTTATCACATATATAAAGAAGTATGCCATTAATACACACTACTGGGCCGTGTCCTTCTTCGAGTTTTAACTTTGAATTTTATTTTTTTTTTCTGAAATAAAAGCAACATAGGTAATTTCAATAAGTTCTTTGCATGGACCAGAAGTGTTGGTCACAAGAGAAGTGTTCAGCTTACCAGTACAACTCCCAGGCAATGCCATTCCTCAGCAAACTCCAGTGTAAGACATTTCTGAGCACAGAATCAACTTCTTGGTCTTTTACTCAAGAGAGAAAGCACCTTGCCCTGCTTCAGAAACACCACCTCAAGCCTCAGCACCTACTTAGGGCATAATTAATATGCCACCCACATCATACCACCTTGCTGGATCAGCTCTGAAGTCAGACAGAACAGTAACCTCCCATAAATCATAAAACAACATGATGTCAGAGTCTTTAGAAGTCAATTTTAACACCCAAAATCACTAGTTTATTCTTTTGTGCTAAAGGTAAAGTGCTTTTACCTCTAATTTAGCACATTTTCAGTTCCAAGAAAATCAAAACAGGGTACTCACACTGCCTGAATTTTATTCAATTTAGGAATATGAAGACATATAAAAAAGACAATATCTTCCTGTAAAAAACATACACCCCTGAAATTGTGAGCATGCCTTGTTTTTCCTGAGTTACACGGGCAATAACATCTTGAAAGACGAGTATGACAAAGCATCTTAACAGAAGATAATCTTACAGCACTGAAGTCTTATGCTGATTTATCTTGTGGTCATAATACTTAAGTCGCATACAAAAGTTTAAATTAACCTCCACTGTGTATTTCATTTCCCAAAATTGTGGTCAGGAGTTCCTCAAGACATTTGCTGACAGATTACGAGTCACCAAGAAGTTGAGCACTAACATTTAGAAAGAACTTTAGCACATGCTAAAGAGACACAGCACAGGGGTTTAGCCCCTGAACTGCAATAAAGGTAACACAGATGACACTGGGAATTAAGAGAAGCAAAAACCAAGGAGCCGACAGCTAGGGCAAGAGAGAGGAAACAATTTTAGCACACAGAAAACCTCTCGCCTTTGGTGAGAAAAGCCAACTGAAAAATTCTCCCCAGTTCCAGCAGGAGCGACCGCTGCCGCCTCCTCTGCCGCTTGTTTTTCGGGTGTCGCTCGCACTCCGGCAGCTCCTGCCCAGCTGCACCCTGGCTCGGCAAACCCCGCTCCCGCGCCGGCGAGGAGCGGCTCCATCCCGCCCGGCCCGGCCCGGCCCCGCTCCTTGCGGACTCCCGGCTCCCCCCGGCCGCCATCCGCGCTGCCCGGCCC
>VZRX01022390.1:10459-81512 GCA_013398075.1 Notiomystis cincta | reverse complement strand
GGAAACCAGGCACAGAGCAGCTGGTTGGTATCGGAACGTTTCACAAAGGGCCAAAAATTATCGGCTCCCTAACCAAGCAGGCACTTCTCCCAGGAAACCTGCCACGGCAGAGGTCGTTTTATTTACCCTTTATATTTCCCAATTTGCAGCACACACAGAAAAAAAAAATTCTCTGTGTCAAAAGGTTGTTTTCTCAATAATGGTCTTATGCAATAAATTACAGCCTTTTTACTGCTTTTACCCTTTACTTAATTGCTCTTGCTTCTGAAGGCAGTTAATGATGACATTACAACATTACACCAGGTCAGACTGATGCTGGCCTTGGCTGACCAGGTTTCTTTAGCCAATCCTTGGGTTAATTTGGCTGTGCCAATTATCTTCTCTTTAATAATTCCAGTTCGAATTAAAACATAAAGAATCCTGCAATATATTTCAGTCTGTTTCATACCAGCGTTTAAATTTATGATGCTTTATGAGGTGATGGGACAAAATTTATTTACTAACCAACATTTAGTGGGATACGTGAGCAGAGTTCAAATTACTCCAAACTTCCAGTGCGAAGAGTTAAGTAGAAGTTACGAATTTTCAAATGGTTTCCTGTCTTCTCTGCAGCTTTGGCTGTGTCTGGGGTCCCGTTGCACCATTATACACGTGGTAGGGGTTGCAGTCTAGGTCAAAAGTAGGTGCAGGTAGCACTCAGACTGCTTTTCTCACTAAATGTCAATGACAGTTCAGTGCTTGTGGAAGTGAATTATTCACAGGCACCTTTGAGTTCTGTTTTTAAAAGCAGGATTCCTGCATGTAATGGAAAACCAGAGTTACTGAGAGCAGCCAGCACCTGCCAAAATCTGCTTCAGTGAGGAATGGCCTGAGCTCCCCACATGGATGGTCAGAGCCTTCAGGGTGTTGGATGTCCAAGCACTAAACTCAGCAGTCTTAAGGCTCCCAGCTGGAGGAACTGAAGGAACCCAGCAAAAGCCTGCATTGTATGAGCATCACTGCATCACCTCAATTTAGTCTTAATTTTTTTAATGAAAAAGACAACATTCTATTTGAAATACAGGTACAAACGTTTCATCTAGGACATGTTTCTGTCCATGGCTGTCCTTGTGTTTAGGCAGACCTTTGAATCCTTATACAAAGCTGATGTTAATGTTTCCAAAGTGTGGAGATAAGATAATGGTTGTTTCCTTAACAGCAGGTTTTCCCTGCAAGAACAGAGCCTATGGCTGAAGGGTTGGTTTTGGCTGTGTTAAACTACAATCAACTCACTGGAGTCTCTGGAGCTTTTTCTGCCCTCTCTTTGCATGTAACTTAGGCAACACAGGGACTAAAATTCCTGACCTCAGGATAAATATTTGTGCACCTGGAGTTAGGTCCTCAGCAGAGGCTTCTTCCATAGCATGGTACATGCTGAGCAAAGGCTGGAGGCAGCCCCTGGGAAAAACTGGGCACAAGCTGTGTCTGACCAGGGTACCATGCCCTGGGCTTCATGGGAATCCTCTTCTATAGGCAAGTCCCTGTCAGGTGGAAGAGAGGGAAAAGGAAAAATCTCAGAATATTTGAATGATTCAGTGCTCTAAGAGTAAATCCTTTTGTTGGATAATTTATTTTCCACTTATCCTACAAAAAGACAAGAGAATAAAGTGATGCTTATTTATTTTTAATATTTCAGTATCCCATGTATAAATATATAGTCATTCTGAGAAACAGCAGCCTGCAGGCTCTAGAAACAGGTATCTACAGTCAAGAGCTGCTTTTGAAAAAAATTACTTTAATCTTTTGGAATATATGAGGGAGACATTTAAATGCCTTTAAAAGCAGTGCTTGAGCAGGCTGTAAAATAATAGGTAATATTTCTCCTCCAGAGCTACTGTGAGGCTCAGTTCATTTCTCTGTAATGCCCCCATCAGAATTTCACAGCTCAGGGCAGTTTAAAGCCTCTGCTTTGGTAAAAAAAGAACATTACATGAGCTTTGGGGTTCCACATGGTTTTCACAAATCCCATTGCTGTCAGATCCTGGGGAAGACCTGAGAGCTGCAGGAGGGCCCTGCTTTGCAATTTTATGCTGAGAAGCTTTAAGAGGAATGAGGCAGCAGCTGAGGCTGAACGTGTGAACCTTGGCAAACATGGGTTTGTGTGTGTGAAAACAGCTTTACTGTTGGTTTGTTTGGTTGTTACCAGTGCAACATGAAATGCAATGGAAAGAGGCTTAGCATGGAAAAAAGCCAAACAAGGCTCCAGCCCACCCAGTTTGTACAGAGCCCAACGAGGACTGGCAGCACTGGGGCTTCCCAGTGCTTCAGCTGGCTCAGATTGTGGGTATGGAGGGGAGTATGAGATTCCTGAAAGCCACATTCCTTCCACAGCACTTGCGGGCCCATCTTCTGCTCCTCAAACACCCCAGTGATAGTGTTCTCACCACCTCCCAAATTCTTTTTCTGCCAATGGCTTCACTGCTGTCTTTGGATCTGAATTATCTAACTTGCAAATTGCCCATCCTGTCCTCCACCCCATCCCTTCTCCCCACACTGATTCCAGCCCCTGGGCCTGGCTCCTTGTTGGCACAAAGGGGCACAGCCTGGTCATGTTCTCCCCAGGGAGCCTCTCCAGCCAGCTCCCCAAGCCTGGCTCCAACTCTGCTTCTCTGCTTCTAAAATCCCCCCGGGAACTGCAGAAATTCTGAGCTCTTGTTGCTTCCTGTGGTAAAGCACATTCTTCTGGGGTTTGGTTTTTTTTTTTTTTATTGCTGCTTCATTTTTAAAGCTGAGCTGAGCATAGATCACAGAATCATTAAGGTTGGAAAAGACATCCAAGATTATCGAGTCCAACCTTTGGCTGATCATCACCTTATCAGCTAAACCAGAGCATTCATAACTCCTCAATTACAAAAGCAGGCAGGTCTCAAATCCAGCTGTAAAACAAAATACCCAAAAGAATGGTGGAGAGAAACAGCATTAAGAAATTATAGGAATTTAGTCCTCATTTGCCCTTCTGATTTTTTTTTTATTATTATTAATTTATTTAAGGCTTCTAGGTTGCCAAGTGTCTGTGGAGAAACAGCTCTATGCAACTGCTCACATCAAGTCCTTGCACTCAAAGAAGACACATTTCCAGAGCCAGAGGAGGTTCCAACTTCCACTTGTCTCCAGCACAGCCTCTTGTGGCTGCCAGGAGCTCGGGTGGGTTCACTGGGCCAAAGCAAGGCCAGCACGGTGAGCAGAGGCAGAGCCTGCCCAGGTGTGGTGGTGCTGTTGGCAGGGAAGGTGCTTTGCAAGACACCCTGGGTCGAGCAGTTTCAGTGCTGGGAATTTGCACTGGTTTCTCTCAGACCTGCAAACCGTTCTGGGTGGTTCTCACGTGGGTTTGTGTGTCCCTGACACTAAATCCAGACTGGGGCAATGGCCAGAGCACAGCTGACCCGTCACTGGGGAAGGGGCGAGTCCTGCGCAGCCGGAGCAGCCACGTGCCTGCTGCCAAAGTCACAGCAAGGTTGTACGAGCTGGCATCTCTATTTCAGTGTGCCTGGCAAATGCACAAACCTCTAAAAGCCTGAAACCTGATCTGCACATGGTGGAGAAGTCAATACTCCTCCCTCGCCGAGACCTTGGTGAGTTAGAACATTCTGGCTGAGTGCTGGAGCGCTCAGGAGTGCAACTGTGGCAAAAGCCAGAGCTGGGGGAAGGCTGGGGGATACAGTGGCACTAAGGCTGCAGTTTGTCCCTGCAGGTATTGCACCACAAGGCCCTGACAGTAATGTCAGATGCTACAGACAATTTCCTGTTAATCAGGAAAAGCAAAGTGGAAAATAAACAGTGTGTCCTGACCTTTCAGCTGCCAAATCATTCACCTATTTTAAATCTACAAGTAAATTTAGTTCTGACATTACAGAACAGCTGAAGATACATATTTAAATCAGGCACACACACTGCAAGTTTTCCACATGCACAGGAGCATTAACACCAGGCAGCAGCACCCTCCTGCTCCTGCCTGGACAGATGCTACACTGATTTAAATGGTTAGTTAAGGGAAAAGAGCATTGACTATAGACTAGAAATGAACAGCAGCATTCAGATCCACAAGTCCAAACCAACTGTCAGGAGGTCCATAATGTTTTTTGGGGGGCAGAAGGAGAACATATGGTCAGGTCATCTCTGTTGATTTTATTTCCCTTGTCTTCACAGGGAAAGTCAGAAAAATTAATCTGAATTAATGACACCTGTGACTTGAAAGTTACATGAGTGAGTTGTGTTACTCAGAGTTAAAATGGCCTTCATTTGATTTAGCTTTCTTTATTTTCCAAGTAAAGTACACTAAATCAGATAAAAGACCACTTAATTCTGAATATGAATATCTGCATGTCTTAATAGAATTTAACTAATCTACTTTAAAATATAATCCAGCTCAGGTTTCCTGAGTGTCCCCTTCAAGGAAAGACTCACATCAATAGACTTAATGGGAATTGTTCCTCGATTGTGCTGGCATGAGATCAAAACATCACTATCATAAAAATAGCCCCATCCTGCTCTTTGTTCTTTGTTCTGCATTAACACCCAACCCAGAGCTGAATGTATACCTGCTGAAATGGAATCAGAAATGGCAGCATAAAGTGCTGCTTAGCTTCAAAAGAGGGATAAAACACTGGCTTTGGTTTCTCCAGCTGAGATGGAGAACAGGCACAGGTGGTCAGGGTCATTTCCATGTTCCAGGAAGGTGTAACAATATGTATTGTTTTTATAAGGCTGATATAATTTAGGCTGTTGTGCAGCTCTAGACATTGCAATTTCAAACCTGAGCGTTCTAGAACCTTTATTTACATGAACTTCAGGGAGGGGTGAGGAAGTGCTGTCTCTGGGACAGTAACTTTTAACCTTCCACTGAGCAGTAGCATCCTCGTGGCCCATACCTGCACAAAATTCATCTTCCAGCTGAGCTTTGCTGAGGAGGGTGGGCTTAAACAATGAGAGCATGAAGGTGCAGTCACACCCTGGAACAAGCTTTGAGCCCAGCTTTCAAAGCAAACACAGGACTGGTGTTTTCTCAGGTTAAAGAGCTGCCTCTGACAAGTACTCAGTGCCTGTCCAGTCACACAAAATGACCATAGGCAAGATTCAATCCTTCCCTGCTCTCCCTACAGCCAACCACCAGTGGCAGCTCCATCCTGGCCCCTTTCTCCAGCAGATCCTGATCCAGCCTCCAAAGCCAAGTGTTCTCAGTGCCTCCACAACTGGAGTCTTGTTCTGGACTTCACATTCTCCTTTAGCACTTTGGGAGGAGGATCTCAGCACAGAGATATGTTAATAATACCTCACTGTGCTAATCATTCAGGTGGCTAAATGAGGAATCTGTGCTCCTTAGGATATCTGTTGGAGGCAATGAAAAGGGACAGGTTGCAAACAGGACTCTCAGTGGCAGCACTGGAGAGCAGAGCAGCCTCTTAGCTCAGAATGCCAGGCAGCTATCTCGTGAGGCACTGAGAATATTCTGCTCACCTTCCCTGTGTAATTTTCATGACTTGATGCACAATCCAGTCTCCAAACTTGCCCTGACCCTTCTGTCCAGCTCCTGCCATCCCCTACTGCCACCTTGTGCAAACAGCATCACACTGAGCAGGGCAGCATCTGGCTCCATGTGACCTTCAGGATTTCTCAGAGTGCCATTAAATCTTTGAATTAAATATTGCTCAGTAATCTATCCAGCAAGAATCCCTGAGTCAAAATTTCAAGTGCTGATGGATAATGTAATATGTTTTTCACATAAATCCAATGAGATATAGTAAGGAATCTGATGTGTACATGCAGAGTCTGTGCTGGAATAAAAAACTAAAATAAACTAAACACATCTCAGCTTTTAGAACATCAAATCCAGATTCCAGACAATATTAAAACCTTACAGATTTGAGTGAGACTCACCAGTCAGTGCTGCCTTCCACTGCATTTAGACAGAGAATTAATCTTGATATTCAAAGCCTTCCAAAACATGTTTTTAAAAAATGCAAATGTTGTTTTAAAAAAATGCATGTTTCAAAAATAGCAAAATTTATTTCTTTTGAAGTATGAGCTTGTTACAGCTATTTAGGAACCCCTTACGGAAGTCAGATTGATCTTGAACCTCCCCTGGGGATGGTTTAGATGTCAGTGTTCATCCATTAACAGATTGGAAACTGTCCAGGGCAATATTGCAAGAAAACACACCATGTCCAGGCCTTCTTCTGGTTTGTTCCACTGTTAAACAAGACTCTCTGAGCAATTCTCTACAAATAAATCTAAGGTTAAATATGAGAAATAGGGCAAGGAATGCAGAGAAATTCAAATGGGTATTAGCAATGCATCCTGCTCATTGATCAATGGGGTATTTTTCTCTAGCAGAAGGGGAGTATAGAGCAAAAACACTTGGGCAGTGAGAACCTCATCTTGCCCCAGTTCCATCACTTATTCCTGCTCCTTGTCACTGACAATAAATGTGCCAGGGTCTTACTTTTCATCAGCACAATGCCACCTGCTGAGTGTGTAACCCCAATTCCACCCAGACACAGAGTTCAGGCAAAAGACCCACACAGGTCTCATGTTGCCTTTCACTGGATATTCTTTTGCATAAGGAACAGCCAAGCTCTCATACACAAGCAGGCAGCTAAAAGAGGAACAGCCACCCTTAAAAGGCAAAAGGGAAAATCTGGAGGAGAAGCTGGTGCATTCAGGGTTTCTGCCAGCTGAAAAACGTTGGCTTGGAAGATGCAGGGAGGAGAGCAGTGCTTGGAGTGACAGGGGGCTCCCAGCTCCTATGGGAGCAGCCTCCTCTCCAAACCAGGCAGAACCAGATGAACCCTACAGGAACGACCTTGAGAATAAAAAAGTGCTTCTGGATAAGTGCTGGCTAAAAGGATTGAAATTGCATGCAGAGAAAAAGAATATTGTCTGATTCCTCTGATTTTAGAGGAAACACAATTTTGTACTTTCTTTGTAAATAAAAGGGCTGCATCAAAGTACCTGAGTGATCAATTTTCCCTGCTATTAGAAAGAATCTGCTGGGGCACAAAACCTTTTAAGTGCTTTGGTCAGAGACAGGACATAAAAGCTCCATTCATTTCCTCATGGAAAGGCAGCAACTTCATCCCTTTGACTGCAAGTGCACAGAGCTTGAAAAGCCAAGGATGCATGAAGGGGACATGTGCTGGGGACATGATGATGCTGACACTCCTCTGCCCTCAGCCTCATCTTTCACTGACAGAAGTACAAAGCAGGTGTAAAGCAGCTTTGTGGTTTGTGCTTTGTGAGAAGCACCAAGTGATTTTGGACCAGTGAAATGACTCCAGAAGACAGCAATGAGGAGCACACAGCCCTCTCCATGTTTGTATGCAATGAAGAAAACACAGATGTGACCTTTGTCAGCAGTGCACTCATTAGTGTGTCACAGATAACAACTCTTACACAGGAAAATCTGACCTACATATGCTACAGAAGAGGAAAAGGCAACAATTTACTTAGGTCTCTATTATACTGTTAATGATTATAAGCTGAAAAATTAGACCATAATGCAGGAAACTTGTAATTAAAAAGCATCAATTATCATTTTCTCCTTGCAGGGGATATTAGTCAGGTTTGCTTTCCACAGTCCCATTGGGAATGCAGGTAGACATGAAGGGCTGTGTGATTCATTCTGGAACAGTCAGAAAGGAAGCAACTCAGTGGGAAAAGATCAGCTTCAGGAAAAACAAAAAAAAGGAAAAGGAAATGATAGTTAAAGACACCCCTTTCAGTGTTTCTTGTTTGACAAAGCACAGGTGTGTGTCAGATCGTTTCTAACAGACCAGCCCTTGCCTCCCTCCAGCCATGACTAAACTGGATTTCTGCAGTGTACACAATGTTCTGAGGCTCCAGGACTGAGCCAGCTAATACCTTCAGTCATGCTGAACATACCATCCTTCTGCAGAGATCTATTGGTCCCCTTCCTCCCTGGGAAGAACATGAATCTCTCTTCAGAAGGCTGCAAATTTCCCCTCTGCTGCCTGAAGGTCCCTGACTCCCAGCCAGGGCGGACAGATCATCTGGAGGCTGTTTCAGATTAGCATTCACAGGTGGAACCAGTTTTTCAGTGCCAGTGTGTGCTGTAAGCCCCTTTAGAGTGGTTCTTGCAGCCCTGAGGAAGTGCCTAGAAAATGAGATCCATCACTTTGTGTGCAAGGACTGCATTCAGACACCCTTGGCTTTCTGTGAGTCCAGCTCTGCCATGGATCACACTGCAGAATCACAGCTCACCTCCAGCCACTCCTGAGCTTCTGCCTCCTAACAGCTACTGCAGCTCTCAGCATTCCTAATAAGAATGCTCTTTTAAACTCCTGTGCCTTTAATCAGCATGAAGTTGAAACAAAAATATTAAAAAAAAATTAAAATGGTGACGAAATCAAACCTAAGATTTGCATCAGATGAGACTGTGAGATTTTCATCATGCTTTAAATAATTTAAAATTATTCAAAAGCAATCTATATTTCCTATTGACAATCTCATGTTCACTTAATAACCCATGTGGCTGTAATTTTCATTAATTGACTTACACTCTGACCGCATCTTAATAGACCTGACAATTTTTTCTCCTATCCCAGCCTATCCTCAAGCAGGGATGCCAAGTTCACCCTTTCCAGTAATACCATGATTCAACCCACTTAAGACAAAGCTCACATCTTTGTCCTGTCTTTGTCAGCTTCTTTGTCCCCTCTGCTCCTGGGACAGACCAGTAGCCCTCTTTATCACTGCCTTGGAAGAATTTATCCCCACACAAGACAGAGATTTCCCAAGGCTGCCTGGAGTTTAAACCACTCCAGAAGGTCCCACTGTGAGACTGGGAGGGTGGGGAGAGCCGCAGGGAGCTCAGGAGTTTGCCTCGGGTTAATTGCATGAGCACAGCACTCACTCAGGGCTCTGAGCCACACCAGGCTCAGGAGAGACTCTTCTGCCCTTGTAGTGCTGTCTCATTGATTTGCAAAGTGAAACTGTGTCAGTGACAGTGGAGACGTGGCTCTGCCTGTAGTCAAAAATGAATAAACAACCAGGCAGTGCAGAGGATTTAAAGCCAGGCTTTCCCTGTGCAGAGCTGTGCTCTGTGGAAACAGGTGATTTCAGCAGCCACAGCTTCTCTGCAAGCACTCAACAGGGCTTGGATTTTGCCAGGTGAATAACAGTGTAATAGGCTGTTTTCTTTAGGAGCACAAATGCCCAGGCTGGTGCATCACACAGCCCCCTTGGTGCCTCAGGACTCCACATCCCCACCCAGGACTGACACACTGGGAGCAGCAGAAGCCTGGCTCAAGGGTGCCATTACCTGCAACCGGGCTTCATGTTAACATATCTATTTTCTGCTTCTCCTAGTGGTCACCTGACAATGGCAAATAGAAATTTTTGGGACAAGCCACGTCCACAGTGCTGATTCTGTCACAGCATGTTCCCCAGAGCATCACCAACACCATGAAGGGTGGAGCTGTTAAGGTGGCTGGACTGATGGGTTGTTTCTTCCAAACCTTCCACAGTCTGGAGGATTTCTCTCCACCAGCCCTGCTCATTCCTCTCTGTCTTTCCTTTCATCTTCTTTTAACTTTCTTTCTTCACTGTAATGAGCCTTCATTCCAAGATCTCCTTTTATCTCCTGAGTAAAACATTAAAACAAAAAGACAACTATAGAAAAATCAGGGCAGTAAGCAGAGGACAATGAACTGACACACTGGTCACTTCTGATTTTCATTCACTTGAAAAAAGGGTTACAATTTTTGTCAATGCCCCGAAGGAGACCCCAATTTCATCTCCCACTCTTACTCTTTCAGGATTACACAGAAATATACTGCTAATCTACTAATTCCACAGGCAGAATCCACCTTTACTGTAACAGTTTAGTTGTGGAATTTCTCCTCAAACAATCCCTGTTGGATCTGAATTCCTCTTAACCATGGGAATGTGGTCTGAACAGTGTGAGGTCCATTTCTAACAATCACCATGAGAGCTTCACACAGAGTCCAGATCCAGGTTGATGGGAGCAGAGTCTGAGAGCCTTTGCAGTGATAGCCTTGCCCTTTGCTGCTTTGTGCTCAATCTTTCATTTCAGTTTCAAGCTGTTATTCTGTCATCAGACTTTGCAGTGACTCCCTCCCCAAGGAAGCTGTGATTTCTTTTTGCTATTACATTTAAAATTTAACTACAGTGATTATTTCCTGCAATGGTGAGAATTTTTTCAGCCTTCCCACTCAGCAGGTTTGTGGCTGGTGAGAAAATAAATTACCTATATAAATATAAATGCTCACATTTAGCTGAAACCTCCCATGCAAGCTACATTCTCATGACTGCTCAACTCTCTAATGGGAGCACTTGTGATTTAGAGTGGAACATTTCAAAGCATGAAGGCAATAAACCCCACTTTTTGTGATTCCTCAGACATGTCAAATTGCTTATTACCTCCCAAATAACCACAGAAGTGATGTTTATTCTGCTTTTACCTATTCAGAAAAGCCTTGAAATTCTAAACAACAAAATGTACTAGCATTTAAAATCTGTACTGATACTTTATTGCGTTCAGTTTGATTTCTAGTTTAATTGGTGGGGGTTTTTTTTCTGTTTGATACCTCTGTTTTTCTCAAATTTTGTTTCTCTTCCCTGTGCTTGCCCTCTCCTTGCACTAGATGGGCTATACTGAGTCTGACAGCATCACCTCCCCTGCCCCCAAAAACTGGGGCTCAGGACAGCTCAGTGATGAACTGCAGCACGAAGAACTTGGACAGAACCAAGCTCACAAAGCAGCAGGTGGAACAACACTACAGAAAATAAATGTTTAAAATAAAACTAAATATATAATATAATAAATGTAAACAAATGCTGAGATTTATCAGGAACTGCTCAGTGTCCCAGCATCCACAAACAATTCAGTACCCTGTGGGAGAGGGGAAGAAGTCACGGTGGGCAGGTTTACACTGCACTCAGGACTCTGTTCTTTAAGAGTGGCAGAGGTCGGGAAGAAGCGGGCGAGCGCCTCAGGACCAAAAATTTCCCCGGCTCAATGTATTTATTTATTGTTCGCTGGAGGAGAGGCCCAGCCCGGCGCTGTGGCCCTGCAGAGCCCCCGGAGGCCGCCAGGGGTCAGGCCGGGACAGGCGCGGAGCGAGCGACCTGGAGAAGGACGGCGACCGTGGGGAACGGAGGGGGCGAGCCAAGCGCTCATCTCACCCCTAAAGCCTCTGCTCTGCAGCGGGAAAAATATTCCTGAGTTACCCCCACCTGGAGGTGGGAAGGGCTCCTCCCGAACATGGCGAGTGGAGGCGGGATGTGGGGGAACTGCTCGGGTAGGGAATGGTGCAAGGGACCCGGGCATGTGCCATCCCATGGAACTGCCCCAGGGAATGGTGCAAGGGACCCGGGCATGTGCCATCCCATGGAACTGCCCCAGGGAATGGCACAAGGGACACAGGAATGTGCCATCCCATGGAACTGCCCCAGGGAGTGGCACAAGGGACACAGGAATGTGCCATCCCATGGAACTGCCCCAGGGAGTGGCACAAGGGACACAGGAATGTGCCATCCCATGGAACTGCCCCAGGGAATGGCACAAAGAACCTGGCCATGTGCTATCCCTTTACTCTGCTCAAAAAGTAAATATTTACCAACACACCTCATTTTCTGTTTGCTGAGGTCAATTTGGTGACAACACAGAAATCTTTTTCTTTTGTTGTTGTTTTCAATAAAGTACTGTTTGAGCTCCAGTGTGAGCTTTGATTTGTTCAGTAATAGATTCAAGACTTATTTCCCAAGTATTTCCAAGGGGATCCTGAGGCTTGTTTGGCACATGCCTGTATCAGGACTCCTTGTGTAGCTGTTTGCTCATGGGCCCACTTACCTTGTCTTCACTGGCAAAGTCTGGTGATTACTGTCTCATATTCTGAATACTTTTTTTATCTCTAAGACAAAACAGAAGAGCTCAAAGCAGTGCACAGCACTCTGAGAAATGGACAGTTCACACATTTCAGTAGGGCAAACAATAAACTAAATCCAAAATAATTTAGGGTTGTTCCAGACAAGAGACAAGCTGAAAGTGAACAACAAATTCTCCCACTGCTGCTCCATCATGCCCACATAATATTTTGAAGCTTCCCAAATCCCAGTGTTTTCCCAGCTTTGCCAAAGGCTGGGAAGGGTTTGTGGAGGAACTTTTACCTTTGTAATTTAGTGAAAGACCTAAGTGAATGCAAGCACTCCCCCACTCACTCCTTAAAGCAATTCAGTGCATTTACCTGCTGTTAAATGTGTTCATGACTCCACATGTAAGTGCCTGGAATCTGTTGCAGAGAGGACATCTTCCAAATGCCAATCCATCTGTGGCTCATCACGAATAAAAACCTTCACAGGCATTCATTGCAAAATGAATGTGCAAGATCCAGTGCAAAGTTCAACTCAGAGTTTTCTTTATTAAAATACCTTTTCACATTCCTTATACTAATGCATTTGCATGGACAGTCATGGGATGCTGAAAGAACATTTGTCAACAGAAGAGAGCTATGAAGTCAGTCAGTTGTGACAGGCTCATACAAACAACATTTGCACAGGGAACAATAAATTAGAGATATCAATCAGTAACTGGAGCTTGAACATTTAAACATTTGGAATTGATGATATAAACCCCTTTTGTGTTTCTTGCTGCTTTTGCACCTTTGATGCAATGTTTAAAGCAGTAATTATATATGTATGTACAAACCCATGGCCTCTTTTTCACTATTTTCTAATTAAAATAAAACCTTCTTACCTGTGACCCAGATGTTGTAGGAATTTAATCTGCAGTAAGAAAAGGAGAGCAACTGCAATGTCAAAGGCCAGCTGCTTAAGGGGTTGAGGAAAGTATTTTTTCTCTTTTTTTTGTGTTCAGTTTTTAAACTAATGCAGCCAAAATAAACATGGGCTGCAGGATTAGATCTGTGTCCAAACTGGGTCTGTGTTAGTGATTTATCATATTTGAGTGGAAAAGGATAGGTAGGGAATTCCATACTGGACAAAGGGGGCACAAGAACAACTTCAGATCTCTCCTAAAATCAAATAAAGATTGTACCCAAGAGGATTTTCAGGTACAAACTCACTGACCTCGGTGCAGTATATCCACTCAATGAGGATTTATCAAAGAATCATCCAAAATAACTTTGATGGACAATCATTTCTTGAAGAACCATCACATCAAATTAACCAACAAGCATCAGAACTTTGAAAGGGGGAAAGCAATTAGTGAAGAATACAGCCTGTTTGTGCCTCTGATAGAAGCACTTGGTAAAGTCTGAATCTCTGAACAGTTATTCAAGTTTTTAGGGAGCCCAGAGCTCACTCCTGCCTCAGGCCTTCCCTGCAGTGTCACATCCCTGTGGGTTATAACTGAGCTGGCTCCAAGCCTGGTAGCAGTCCAGCTGCTGCAGCACAGGGAGCTCAGCACCAGCTGCAGGATCATGTCAAGGTGCATCCATGGCTGGCCAGGCTGTGCTGAGCTCTGTTCTGCCACAGCAGTGCCACTGACAACCAACTTAGCGAGTTTAAAGCAAGCTTACATATTTCTGTGTCCTACTGGTATCACAGCAGCTGCTGCATTGTAGAAATGTATTTCCTCAGCTGTAGCTCCCCGTTTGTTTCCTTAGAGCTTGATGAATTGGAGGCAAAAAAGGTAAAATTGCATTGCATTAGCAGGAGAAATTACAGATGAGAACCTGGGTCAGTGGTTTCTAGAGCCACTTTCCTATGAGAATTTTTATTCGTAATTTTTTTTCCATTAAATGCTTTAGGAACATCTCTATTGTTCCTCCTAAGGAAATAAACTTTGAAAAGATGAGTCTGGCAAACTCATAAATAACTGCTGCAAAGCCTTTGAAACATTTGCAACATCTTCCATCTTGGCTTGTTTTCTTCTCCCAGCTGCTTTTTGAGGTGACTGTTCTAGGTAGCATCAGGATGCCCATATATTCTCTGTTGGCAAAAAGAGCAAAAGAGAAAAAACCAAGGTGTGAGTATAACTGTGCCCCTACCCTCTGTCCTGTAAAATATTCCTTAGAACCCTCTACAGTGAGCTAATAAATACTCACTGTTCTCTGGGGAGATGTTAGTATTGTCTTCATTAGAGAGAAAAAGAAATAAGACAGTGGGAGATTTAGAGTAACAATTAGAAGCTACACCACAAACCTGTTAATCACCAACACCTGTAAGTGGGTGCTTCCTGATAAAAGCTGGATTTTTAAGGGAACTGCTGGCACTTAACACATCTGGAAGTCCCATCCTTTATTTACAGGAGATGTTCGGTTGCCACAGTCACACCCCAGCTTCAGTCCAGGAGAAGGAAAACCTTTCCCTAAGGGCTGGTATCTCACAGGAGCAATGCAGCACTGACTTGTGCACACTGTGTTCCTGCAAGAGCTGTGCCAGAGGTTATCTCCAGCACACAGCAGGGGCAGGGCACTGGCACTGGCAAGCACAGGAGCAGCAGAGCAGTCTCTACACCAGCCAATGGGAATGGGCACAGAGAGGTCCCAAACTTCATTGTTTTTACATTATATGACAGAAATAATTTTCTGTCCACTGGGGATTCACAACTGTCAAGTCTTTCCTGACCCTGGTTGCCAAAGTAAGTTTCTCTCCAACAAATTTCTGCTGGGGGTACATGGTGGCCTCTAACCTGGCAGTGCAGCCGAATGCCTTTTGTGGACTGACCCCCAAAGGATTTGCCCCATGAGTCAGAGGAATTCCTGGTTTATAATTCAGTGTTTATTTCAGAGTATCACCTTGTTTTTCATATCCTGACTGCCTGAAATCCCCTCTCGGTTTTAACTGGACACATCCTTCATCTTCCTTTCCTGTCTGGAACTACTGTGCCATGTCACTGTGCACAGTTAAACACATGCCAGGTCCCCCTTTGGAGCTGGCAATGTGAATTCATTTAACACTGAGAAAATACTTTGGGGATCACTTGAGTGAGATGAGAAAGCAGCTGAATACCACCTAGAAATTCCTCCAAGGAGATATAAATTGTACAGGTTTCTGTCTCAGAGGACACATGCTGAGGTTGGACAAAGAGGCAGCAAAATGTACACGATGTCCTGATGCACTGCCAGTGCTCCTGAACCCCTAGGACAGAACCAAACAAACACACAAACACAGCTAGGAGGTAGCAGGAGAGGAGGAGATATGAAGTCAGAACATACTTCTGAGGTAAATTTGACACAATCCCAATTAGTGTTTGGCGAAGTGGCTATCTCATTGTCAAGATATTTCCTTCAATATGTTTTCAGAAACTGGGACCATTAAATAACTTAGAAAGATTGCCAGCTCTGATTTCAGGAAGGAAACCTCCTCCCAGTTCCTCTCTAAGTAATTCATTTCTTTTGCAAATACTTCCTATGGATGGCATTTAAGATACAAATTTCTGAAACAGAGGAGATGGAGGGAAGCAACCCCTGACATAAAACTTCAGGTTCCTTTCTAAGTGACCTAAAAATCCAAGACATTTGGGTTCAAGGTACTCTGGACTGCAAATCAGTCACAATCTGTACTGCAGCTGGGCCTTTATATAGTTCAAGTAATCCAAACTTTGATTATTTTTCTAATGCACCATCTTTCTTGACATAATACAAACACTCTCAATGCACCTGTGGCAGTACACAGTATTTACTAAAAGCCTGAACTCAATTTTGTGATGATCTCTCAGTGAAGAAGATGCAAAGTTCCTAATTTTCCCTGCTGGATTATATTTATTCTGACAGAAACTATGTAGAGGCAAATGCATAAAAGCAGGACTAGCAACCATTAAAATGATTTGCTACATCTTCCTTCTCCACAGTGCAGCTTTCTGTTCTGCCTGTGATGTCTGGAAGAGCAATGCAGAACTGAATGTGAACAGGCTTTATCTGAGTGCTGCCAGCCACAGTACTGGAATTTAGGGAGTCAAAAGGACATCGTGATCTGATGAATCTCCACCACCATTACTGAAATGAAAAGGCTGCATATCCTCCCCAAAAACAGAGCTCCTAGCAAAACTCTCCTCTCTGCTGTAGTCCTTTGCCTCACACTTCTGGGACATCTGTGACTTCTGAAAGAGTGGAATTCTACAGGTTTTTTGACAGGCCACTCCAGCTGAGTGATCCTTCTGGCATTCCATGAGACTCAGATGCCAGCTGGGCTCCTGAAGGTCCCCTCCACTCACAGAGTGAGGGAGCAGCAGATCAAACACTGCTCCACCTCTGAGCCAAACACTTCATCTGGCTATCAAGAAGCAGAACAGCTGGGGAGGAAGTTTAAGCCACTTGTTCACTTTATAAGGAGCATTTTCCTTTTCATGAGTAGGATCAACAACTCCTCACTTGGACCAAACCTCTGAGACACAGCACAGTTAAGCATGTGTGAAAATGAACTACTGAAGAAAAAACAGTTGCAAGAAAATTTTGCTGAAAAGCACCTTGGTAGCTCCCTGCCTCTTCTGTGCTCATCTGTGTGTGTGGCCTGTAAAGTGTTGAGAGGCAAACAGAGGGAATGGAAAATCTATAAAGAAATGTATCTGTCCAGGCCAATTTTAGGTCACTTATTTGGAGAGTTCAAAAGAGGGATGGTGCTTTTTGTCACAGGCTTTATTGGGAACAGAAGTGGGAATTTAAGAAGCAGAAGACAAGGCTCTGTTCTTTTGCTATGTCCTTTAGAGCACTAATAATCAAAAAAAGGGAATAGTTACTCTGTTAATACATGAACATTGTACATAAGGAGGGGACAATGTCTCAGACACGAACTGGGTAAGATGACTTTAGGAAAACTCAAGCAAGATGTGCAAGTGTTATAAAACTGACTTTGCTCTGGGGTGTTTCTGGAAATGAGATTAGTTTTACAGAATAACTACTTTTATTACCCTTCTACTGTTAACACGAGAGTAATAAAAGAAACAAAGAAAACACTGCCCTCAGCTGACACTTTTCTTCCTTGAATCTGACATTACTTCATAGATTGTCTGGCTTAGCAAGCTTTAATATCCCAATTAATTATGAAAGTGATTCACACAGGGTGGTCAGTGTATTTTTATTATACTTCCATGGAGGGACATTTTACTCACTTTTGGCCACAGGAAAACAGAAAAACAGCTGTATGTCCATTAGAAATTATGTGGGCTGTGGAAAAAAAGAAGACAACCCTCCTCCCTGAGCTTACACCTCTGTCACAGCCACCCTTGACCATTTTTTCTTTTGTGTTGGATAGGGACAAACTTTCTTCTGCATGACTCTCCAAGGAATGCCTGTATAACCCAGGGGAGGGTTCAGCTCAATGTATTTTTAGAAAACTGAGAGCAAAGAATAAAAACAAACCTTTAAACTAAGAGAGACAATGACATTATAAACCCTCCTGGCCTGTGTTAATATGAGTCTGTTTATTGTAACACAATCTGTGACCTTCAGTGCACTGCCAGTGTCTGTAAATAATACAATGGGCTGCCTGTGTATCCCACGGGGATGGGAGTGCTGATGGAGCCTTTCAAAACTCAAATGGATGCCATAAGCTGACGTAGACTGTGCTATTGTGATTCTTATTTATGAGTCTCTCCTTTTATTCTTTTTAAGTACAAGCTCCAAAGTCACAAAGTGGGTGGCAGAAAAAACAAGGTTCTGCTTAGTGAGAGTTGGATTTGATAGCTTATCTAACATTCATAAAAGCACTCCTGAAATGTGAGTTCCCTGCCTCTCAGATCTCCTGAGAGCAGAGTAACAGCTCATTCAACATATTTCTTCTATTTAAAAAAATTCTATATTTTGTCACTGGCTTCTTAGCTCTATGAAGCTGTTCACCACCTACAGAACCTTCACAAAACTCCACATTTTTTAGCTGAGATCCTCCATATATGGGTGGTACTCTTCCCACTTCTTGGATAGAACAGTGTAGCTGTGACCCAGCTATGACCCAGCTTTGTACTCTGCAATAAAAAACTGCCTTCAAAATTTCTTACAAGGTCTCAGTTTACTGCCAGCCCTTGGAGTCATCCCACCTGCTCTCCAGTGGATGAAAACAAGCCCAGGAGGAGACAGCCCCAGACAGTGAAGAGAAGGGACTTCTGCAAGCTGGGCTGCTCACCATCCCTGCCTGGTTCAGCTGCTCACACACCTTAGGAAGGAGCTCTCACCTCTCTGGGCACGGCAGTCACAGTGAGAACAGGCACATCCTGAGCACATTCACTGGCACTCACAGCCTGGGGACCCTCAGGTGGGACTGGAACAACAGCTCTGTCCCCAGGACACATTTACCAGGTTGGCACTTGCCATGGGCAGATCTCCAGTGCCTCAGGTCCAGCAGGAGCAGCAGCCAGCCCCTACCTTGTGCCAGTGTTCATGGCACACTCCCAAAGCTGTGCAGGGGCTCAACACAAACTCCTGGAAGATTATTTGTGCACCAGCACCACCAAACCCCAGCCTCTTCCACAGACTTCTAAAACTGACCATTCTCTTTGTAAAAATATTTATAATTATATTGCCTCATGTCTGTCCTGCAAAGGTCCTGAGCAACAAACAAACCACTTCAGCAGCTGGACACCATCTCAACCCATGTCACTACATTTAACTGCTTGCAGAAAATGTATACTTACAGAATGCCTGTTTTCCATAGAATCTGCAAAATAAAATACAGTGTATAAATTATGAAATGGCACCTTGCAGAGTGAGCAGTTTTATGTTCCAGAAAATACAGGTTTAGGTACTTCAATCTTTTTGTTCACTTTGAAACAATGTAAAATTCCTACCTACATCTAAGGTTAAAGCTCTGGGCTTTAAGGAGTGTCCAAGTTCCAGTTTAATCCAAGTACAGGGAGAGATCAGACATTTCAAACATTGAACAGGACCTGTTGGGCAGCTTTCCTGATCAAGTGTCAGAGGAGAAGTCTCTACTAAGGGCACAATCTGTTACTGGACAAAAGAGAGTCTTTCTTTTACAGGCAAGTTCTCATCAGCACTTTAATTCCTAATCCAATTCCTTGCCAGGAAAATAAAGTATTGCAGAAATCCAGTAGAGGATGTAATTTTCAGGGCCAAATAACATCTTGCAAAGACACCTGACATTTTATTAATAAAAGGTTGCTTGTTCCCAGTGAAAAACCTGAGGGCCAGCAGCTCTTTCCTTTTAGGGTCAGTAAATTTTAAGATTGGATCATAGGCTTTTTTCAAAAAAACGCTTATTTAGCTATTCAGAAATTTCAGAGAATACATTCAAATACCAAATTATAAATATTTCTCTCCCCTCTGAAAATAACTCCAGTTTTAGGAGAGGACTTCAGGTCTTGTCAAAACTACTCATCTTTATGTTCTGTTGAGATATTTCACACGTGACAAAAGTAATTGCTGAATTTTGAAGGGTATTTTCTTGGAAAGTGCATCAGATTCACTGGGAATAGGCTGTGGGAAGGAAATTCATTTAATGCTCAAAACAAAGCATTTGCACTGGGGCTCTGGGTTCATCTTCCCAGTTTTTTTTATATAAATGGGGGTTAGTTTCTGAACCTATGTTTCTTCTAATTATGTATTTTTAAAATAGTGAATTAAAAAAATCAGTCTTCCATAGGCAGAACACTTAGGTAAATTCTGCAAAGTTCCCTGAAATCACTAAATGAAGGATATTATGCAGAGTACTACTACCATTATTAGACCCTAATAAAAGTCTTTTAGAAACTCCCTCATCAGCCAGGAGAAGTGACAAGGAAACTGAACACTGGTGAAGGTCTCTGGCACAGGACACTTGGAGTTTTCCACCCAGAACTTTTAGCCTAAACAAAGGATTAAAGCCCAAGGTGACTACAGCACCTTACACCAGTGCATGAACTCAATTTCAGTATAAAATTGAGCTCAGCTTTTGCCAAAATTGATCCACATATGTTCAGATATTAGGAAACAAAATAAGGAGTTACATGGAGCACACACAAAAGCATTTTTTGGTCCTGAGAACCAAGAGAATTGAACAAAACTGCTGCTGACCCAGTGCTACATCAAAGCTGGGCTTTAAGGGCACAAAACCATACATAAGGTTTACGAAGTGAGGGATTAACAAGCTGTCGTTTAGTCTCTGTCACAATGTATTGTTCTCACAGGAAGGAGGAAATGAGAATTTTTGTGTAAATTCCAGACTTCAAACAACGGGATGTTGGCTCCCCAGAGCTCCCAGGTCACAGTGACAGCGATCCCTCCTCCTTGTTACCTGTCACCCACATCCAGAGCACTGGGGCTTCCTAGCTGAGTGTCACAGTGTGCCAGGAAATGCCACACTCTGTCTCCTGGGAGGTGCTGCTGCAAGGCAGGGTGATTTCTACCAGGCACTGCTCAGGGGAGCCAGCAGGTAGCCATTAATAAAGGCACCATGATACAGGGCTTTTGCTGATTCTTTGCTATGTCAGTCTTTTCACAATCTCTTTCTTTCATTCTTGAAAAAAAAAAAAAAAAGAAAAAAAGAGAGGTGGTTTTACTGTAGAACCAAGAGATTTTTTCTAACACCTGCCTTTCCCTTACTGCCACAAATGGGGAAATGAGAAATGCTGGATTCTAGACACACAAAAAAATTTGTCAAGCTTCTGTAGAACCTCCATGTTTTGTGAAAGGAATCAGAGCTGAAGGTCTGATACTGGTGACTTCTAAAATATTCCCAAGTCTAAAAAAGGCAGGTGGTTTTATGGACTTCTGATGGATCTAAACTCTTGCTGTTGCTTTGAGTTGATGGGATTTTAAATTCAAAGAACACATTTTTACAAAGGAGTACATACAGCAGGAATTTAAGACACTGTCCCCCCACTGCTCCACCATTCCTTGTTGCTAGAGGTTGTGGAGAGGAGAACACAGCTGCAGTTGCCAATCCACCCCCAAGGCACCTCCAGGCCTGGTGAAACCAGGATGTCAGAGTCTGAACTGAAGGTGCTGAGCTGCAGACACACAACGTTCTGCCAAGCCCTTTACTGGAGCAGTAGCTTCCATCAGGGAATCTTGGCAGGCAGCTTGGGAACAGCTCTGACACGAGGCACACACATAACCCAGCCCTGCACTGCAGGTTCAGGCAAGGTCAGAAGCTCCCTGCATGTCTGTGCCTTACTGAAACCATCTGGCTTTGCCTGATTTTTGGCTGGAGCTATTGTAAGCATTTGGCTCTGGAATCAATGTCTCACAGATCCAGGCCTCAGTCTAGAATATGTCTAGAAACCTAAAGATCCAAAGAGCTTTTATATTGGAGAGGGGACAAGTTATTTGCATGGGTTTGGGCTGCCTGTAACTATCATGTGCTTGTAGTACCTGAGTTCTGAACAACACAATGAATCCCCAGACCCTGGGAGTTCTTTCTATGCTGGAAAAGGATTCAGTGGGAAATTCTGGCTAAGATGTAGGTGTTAAGCCTGAGGCTCAGTAGCAGGAAAGTATTTGAGCAGATTTCCTGATTGCTAGAGCTGATTTCAAGTAGGTTTGTTCCAAACCTCTGAATGCTATGGGGATTTCTCATGCCTCTTTCCACTGGGATATATTTATTTTTCCATAGTACATTGTTGGTCGCTGTAGGACTCTTAGAATTTCCTGTCTCACTGCTGCAATTGCTTCCAAGTGACCAATTCATTTTTCCAGACTTAGCAGCATAAAGGCTGGCTCTGCATTTTGTTTGCTGGATTTCCACTTTCCTAATAAGAAATTGAGAGTTGTTATCTTGCAATAAGCCACAATGAGCTCAGTCCAGTGCACACAAGATCAGTGCAAAGCCCATCAGTGGCTTCTGTGAGCTTTGGGTCTGACACACAGCAAAGGCAGAGTTCACTGAAGGAGCAGGAATGTACCAATAACTTCACCTTCCACAGGAAAAACGTAAGGAAATCTGTGAGCTGGAGTTGGCTCGAATTCTTCTCAGCCACACGAACGGGGCTGTGCTACCCCAAGAACTGGGATGGATGTTGAGGGAAGGGCTGGAGCTGAGATAAAGAACCAGCATGGAGATGCTTGGGCTTCCTGCCCCCACTGCCTCTTGGGAAGATGAAAGGTGTGATGGAAATAAATCATGCCTGAAAGAGCCTCCACCCACGCAGCTGAACTCATGTGTGACACATCCTGACCCTCCCTCAGGAAAAGCTGCCAGCCTGGACTGCTGGACTCCAGCACAGGCAAGGCAGCAGGGCCACAGCCATTTTATCATTCCTGGCAGTCTGTTCAGTTAGACAATTGCCTGTTTTGCTTGAGTTTTGGACTATATCACTTCTTTCTGAACAAAAAGCAGCAACTTTGGGACTGGGCTGGATATTCCCGACTCACAATTTGCTTTGGCCTTTTCACAGAGCAACCAGAGAAAGCAGGATTTTAAGGAAATTAGTTCATTCTGGTAAGCCTGAAGGACTTTTGGACAAAGGTGTTACTGACCTGAGTGGCACTAACTGACCATTCCCTGAATTGCCATTTGGATGTAAGGTCTGATTTAAAGTCGAGGCTTGAAGTTTTTGGTATTTTATGCAAAATACCAAAGTAACAGCCCATTGCTCTAAAAAAGGCTTTAAAACAATAGCCAGGTGAACATCATGAACACTAAATATGTTTCTGAATTAAACCTTTCAATAGTAATGCAAGGACAACTTCTTATCTCAGAGTTGCTTGCAGAGACAAAGTGAGCAGCATCCTCCTTAAACTCTCATTAAGCAAGAGAAAACCCAGCATCCAACCAGAGACTGATGTGATTTGACTTTCAATCAAAACATACCTGACTAGACCAGAATTTCAAAAATTACCTGCTTTTCCCACTGTAAATGAGTTAATAGTAGTTAACCACATGCAGGTCTTCTGGGATTTGAGATGTCGTTTGACACACAGTTTGTTTCTGTCCATCTCTAATGTAAAACCATCTCCTGAGTCCTGGCACTCAGAACGAGGGAAGCAGCACAGCAGGGAGGATGGGGAATCTTATCCACAGCGTGGTGGAGGCACTCAGATGGTGGGAACAGGAGCTAACATAGCCAGCACCAGGAAAATGAAAAGAAAAGGAATCATGACAGATGCTCAGCACACTGCCAATGGCCTGGGGCTTAGAAAGCTTAGAGCATTATCAGCACTATGGATTCATAGTGCAGATTTGGGATAAGGACAAGCAACAGCTATAGGACTCAAAATACAGAAGTTGGTTACTGCTATGGCATCTGCCTTACTGGGGGTGGCAGTGAGAATTGTCAGAAAAAATGAAGAGGAAAAATGTTTTAGCTCAGTCACAAAGAATTGCATCAGACATAACAACTACTGACAGTTCTTCAGCTTCCTCTCTAGTGCACACGATTTCTGGAATGCACAGAAAACCCCTTCCTAAGACAAAATTGCTTACAAAGCACTCAATTCTAATTAAACCACTATAGCTACCTACAAAGAAATAATATTAAAATGTTACATAGGTCTTAGGGGTTAAATCTGTCAAACTGTGTAGCTGACATCAATTCCTAAACTCGTGTGATTTCCCCAAGGACATGTTTTTCTGAATCATTGCCTTCCTGAGGTAGGTTGTACTCCTGGGCTTTGGCTCAGAAGGCTCAAAGAATAGAATGGTAAATCAACTTCTGCACACATGTTCCACATCTTTCACAATTGGCATCATTTAATATGCTTATATTAATACATATATTAAAGTAGACAGAGTCTTTCATAGGGATCCTCCACTGCATTTACACTTTGCCACCTCACAGTCACACAGCCTATCAAAAATCCAGGGTAGTGTTACATGAACTGTAACTGCATTGCTGGGTGATGCTCTGCTTATCTAATTGAAACACTTTTCCTGTGTGTCAGTCAGGAAAAACAGACGTGATTGAAACAATAAACTGGTCCTGTGTTTCCAAGAATAACTGAAACTGTAGAATGTTGTGCATAAGAGAGCAGGTGGACTGCAAGATTAAGGGGTGTTTGCAGATCCTCTGGTAATTCAGCTCAGTCTTTTCAATCATATCCCATTTTACTGCAGCCTTTTCAGTGCTCTTTGAATTCCAGCCCTGCTGTAGCACTCTGGAGTTTGCATCCTTCTGGTACAGAACAGATTCTGTTGTGCCCAAACCAGGCTGGTGGATGGTGTGACAGTCACCTCACACCTGGGCAGAGCAGGTGAGTTTGTGCAGCAGCTTCTGCAGCTTTTTATAGGTCCAGTTCACACTCACTGGAGAAATTTCAGAACATTTGTGGCCTTGGGGCTCAGCCCTGAAATCAACTGTGTTTTTTCTCTTGGTGGTCCTGCATGAAGTGCCTGGCCATGCCCTTTAGTGTGAAAGATATTCTGATTTTCACTGCAAGGCTGTGAAAAATGAGTGCAACACAGGCATAGCAGCAAGGATTCCAAAATTCCTCTGCCACTGTTGTCACTCTCTAAACACTCTGCCTTAAACAGATGACCTAATCTCTCTGTTTATTCAGCTGTAAAATGTAGATAAAAATTGCCATGGAAGTCCTAACAAGGGAAAAATCAAATAATGTTTTCTAAAATACATGTGAGACCCTCACATAAAAGATTCCCTAGAGGCAGAACATTATGTCAGAGGTGGGAAATGCCTTATAAAATAGAAAAAAATAGAAAATTAAAGCACAACAATCAAAAATTAAAAATGGCACACAACAAAGCCTGAATAGGGACAAAATGTGAACAGTTTGCAGCCCTAATATTTACAAATCTAGACTTCCTAACACAAAGAAAGGACAGGAAACCCTTTCCAATTTAGACTTTGACAAACTCTGATGAAATAACCTTCTTTTAACCCACTGTCTCTGAACTCTTTAGTGCCAGAACATTTATAGACAGTAATTGCCAGCAAGCTGCTCCTGCCCACACATGTCTGAGTTAGAGGAGCTGCTGAAATGATCATATTGCTTTAAAGGCTTTTAGAGTCTGTTTTGGAGGCTTCATAGATATTTGCTGAAGTTACATTCAAATAAAATGGGATATTTTATAGCATGTGACAAACATGCTCAATTAAGAGACAAATGTTTCTCTTGAGCAGTGTGAGATAACAGGATGTAGAATCCTGATCCAGATTCAGATCCAGATGTATGGCCCAAATATTCAGCAGATCCAGCACAGATGGGCTGGTGAAGTACATGTTACAAACATTAAAATCATTGATTTATGAAGAACCATGAAGGTGTCATACAATTTTGGTACCTTGTGTGACTTGTAGCTCTTTTTTATGACACTTAGCTTCTAAATATTCAGTCTAAATATTATCCTATAAAACATTCAGTCACAAATTTATCCCTAACCTCTACACACATGCTTCTTAAAAGGGTTTAATTTTTCACTAGCTTACTTACCATTATTAGTTTTTCTGATTTCACTATAAACTGTTTCAGTCCCCTTCTGTTCAGGAGCTGGAAAATGTATTGGCACAGAATCAATTCCTTTTCTTTTTTTTTCATTTTTCTTTTTTTTTGTGTGTGTGTGTGTTTGTTTTGGTTTGCCTTATGAAAAGCTCCTTAAACAAACAGAACACACTGTTTTACTTTCAGAGGAAGTAGCTACATAGCAGCAGTGAGCCTGTGGAGTCTGTATGTAAAAGCAAGTACAACTCCTTCCCCAAATCCAGCCTGTAAGGGTCTGGAAGAGGGATGTCTCCTATATAAAAATGATGATGAAAATCTGATTCCCTTTCTAAATTTGACTTCAACATTCCAATAATCTTCTTCTGAACTTGAATCAATATTGCTTTAATTTCACAGAAGCATCTACCACTAGAGAACAGTTTCTCTGGACCACTTTGAAGAGCTTCTTCAATTTGTTCTAAGGGTTTAGGGATCCTAGCCCTGAGGAGATCTGTCACTTGGAAGACTAACAACAAATCCTTTTGGCAACCAGCCTGATTAAATCTTAAGGGCACAAAAAAAATATTAAATTGCTGTGCTTTGTGAAATGTCTCAGAAGAGTATTTGCAGATTTCACAGTGCACAGCTTCCTTTCAGTGCTGTCTGGGAAAGGTCTCCTTTTGGACAGAGCCTGGTCCAAAGGCCTGAAAATAGCAAGAGTCATTTTCTCTGTGGTCAGCATTAGCTTCTGGCTAGTAGGAGATTACAACAATTTCCTGGATTTACTGTATGGCTGAAGTTTAAAAATCCCTGGGCAATCAAAGTGCTCCAGAACTGTGCATTTAAAATCACTTTCTTTAAAGGTCTGTGGAATTTGCTGTTCATGGATCTCAAAGTGTTTCAGAAATACTCATTCATTTCAGTTAAGCTGAGTCTCCTAGAAAACCTCAGAATTCTACCAGTATCCCCTCCAATTTCTGTGGGCCTTCAACAAACCAAGAAGTTAGAATTTTCTAGTTAAAGTTAAATTAAAAAAAAATAATTTGTTATTTCCTCTGTGCGAAAAACTGGAAAGAAAATTCACATTTCTGGATACAGAATCCTATGCTTTAGCTACTAAAACCCCTCAATATTTAGAGAATTCAGGCATAATGATTTGCAGACTCAGAGTCAGGACTGCTACTGTTCTGCACTGCCCTGAAGAACCCAAGTGTCTCTGGCACCACATTCTGATTTCCCAAAGCTAAATTAATTATTTTTTCTTTTTAAATTCTGTTCAGCATCCTTTAAATGCTGTGAGCTAACACCTCAGAATAGAGTTGCAAAACTGCTATTAATTTAACCAATAACAGCTACACTTCCCCAAGTGTCTAATCACAGCTTTCAAACTTTCAGCTTTGGCATGAACTTTCTTTGCAAAATAACTTGAAGATCTCAAGGCATATTTCAAATGCTTCTGGACTATTGCTTAAATGATCAATTCAAGTTGCCAGTGAAGTAAGAATTAATATTCCTGGAATTTTAATAAAAGGTAGCTTGCTTTGTTTAGGATTCTTTTTCAGCAGGTTACCGTCCTAAATCTACTCCTATTGACTCTGTGCAAAGACTGGGTTTGAGGCATTTCCTTAGATTACTTTTTTTTTAATCATACCCATTTCATTATATTGTGATATAATGCCACTGCCCATGTTATTTCCTTTGTTAATCTTCCAAAAGTCGCCTTAGCACTGAAAAAATGTGCCAGGAGAAATTACTTGGATGATTTGACATTTTGTTCCCACTAACTTTACAATGCTGCCACCCTGCAGATAACTAACCAGATATGAAAGTAAAAGAAGAATATTCTTACTCAACAATGCTTAGCAGTTTCTCCCTTGTCACTTTAGGGATATTTCCTGACCTTACTTTAGCCCCTGCCTTTGGTTTTGCTCAATAAAGGGTCTAAATCACCAGGCCATCTTTTCTCTCAAGCACTATATTTTTGTCAAGCATACAAACTTGGTGAGTACTGAATTTAATAATTCCAGAAAGAAGTATTCAAAAAATGACCAGATAGCTCAGACATCACTGGAAAAAGAGGGTAAAACAGTGTTTTCAAATGTAAGTAATTCTTTATGGATAAAGGCAAGATGTACATCCTTCTACAATAATTTCAACTTGTTTTGAAGTGACATTCAACCAATCCCAATTACCAGAAGTGACATAAAAGCAACTGTTACAGCTTAGATACTGCAGCATTTATTGCAGTTTTCTTTCACAGTACACGAAATATGATTCTCCTGCTCCTGAGAACATTAGTATTGACATTGACAACAGTGGCAGGAGGAACAAATGATTGGAAAGATAAATTAAATTGAGGTTAGGCCAGAGAGATCAAAGAAATCTGGAGTTTCTCAAAAGGCAGAGGGAATCAGACTCTTTGTGTAGCTGCTGGGTGAGCAATGTGTGCCCAGAGAAAAGGTAAATGTGATTTGCTTTGTCTTCATTCAGAAAATAGGAGGAATCAAAAGAGGTGTAAAGGGGATTTGCAGCAAGGTGACAATCTGAAAGGTCTGTCCCCTGGGAAGGGCTGGTCATACCCACAGACAGACATGAAAGAATATTATGACTGGAAACAAAACCTTACAATAACACCAATGTAGCAGAAGTATCAGTAGCAGTCCTGTGGCCAAATTCTCTCTGTGGGTGTACATGATTATTACAAGGGAATATTAAGAAACTTGGCTTTGCTTCTCTTTTCCCAAGAATAAATCTCATCCTGTTTTCATTGTGATAGGCAGTGCAGAGCTCAAGAAATAACTTAGTTTCATACAACTCCTTCTGTGTAAGCAGCATCCTCAGGATGCTCTCAAAGAGGAGCACATTGAATACTTGCAATGCAGTTTCCATAACCAAAGCACTCAACTGTGTCCTGGGGCAACAAAAGAAATCAATCAGGGAACTCTTCATATCTCTGTATACTCAAGCATAGTTCAGTCTTACAAAACCAGTGCTCTGTGTGTCATGCATAGGTCTATAGCATGAGGCAGCATTCAATTAAAATAATCTGATCTCATTTACAAACCATAGTAAACATTATTCTGTGGTTTAATGGGGTTCTGTCTACAGAGCACAGATATTATCTTATTGCTTAGTCTGATATGCAGGAATAGTGTTATATATCAAGAATGGGATGAAAAGGCTATTTTTTTAGATGCTGATCTTGAATTTAATAGGGCTTTTAATTTAAATAATGCACTATCATATCTTACTATTCTACACTATTGTATTGTGTAGAGCACACTCAGAAGCAGTTGGAACAATTATTAGGCCTATTCTGAAGAAGAGTACAACAACTCTGGTCTTTCAGTGCAGAATTTAGCAGAGGTGGCAAATAGCATGCTTAAAACACAGGGAAAACTCTGATGAATGATACCAGGAAGTGAAAACAGAGAGGACAGGAGGAGTGGCTGTTCCAGGAGAGCTTGGCTGCCACGCTTGAAGAGTGAGCACTCTTCAAGTCCAAACATCTGTGCTACCAACTAGACAATCACATCTTTGGACTCTGAAATAAGTGACTAGTCCTTCCTACCAGGAAGAAGGAAATTTATCCATTTCTTCCTCAGTCTGCTTCTCATTCAGCTGAAGGAAAGAAGCAAGAGCAGAGCATAAACTTCTCTTGCAGGGTTTATTCACTCTCAGCTACTGCTGGAGCTTTTTGCCAGTTCCTGAAAGGTTTAACAGCTTTTAACACAAGGCCATAGTGGCATCAGAGTTCTCCAGATGACATAGAATGATTGAAGTGGGCATTTGGACGGTGAATAAATTTGCAAGCATATTTCTCCTTCAAGGTTGCAGACATGTACCTCAGCCCCATGCTCTGTGGCCTGGTTACTGCAGGGAGGAGGACAAAGTTATCTGGGCATCAATATCCTCATTTCTCTGTTTAAAGTGCCACAAAATCCAGGATGGTCTCCAGGCCTCTCCAGAGTAAGAGACTAAATCTACACTGGTCTCCCTCCTCTATCACAAGTGAATTACAGCTTTGACCCTTCAACCAGTTCCTTTAGAAAGGAGGAAATTCCACTGGTTTCTGTTCTCTCCATTATCTTACCCTGTGGCAACCTCAAGTGGCCCTCAGTGAATTTGGTCTCTTTAACATGGATATTTCAGAGCAGGCTGCCTTCTCCTTAGAGCCACAGCTCCAGCTGGGAGCCTGGCTCCACACAGATCTTGTGTAGGTGGGAATGGGAGGATCCCAGGGCAAGGAGAAGTGCAAGAAAAGCAGCACAGGAGCCACAGCATCAGACAGGTTTAGGAGCACTATGGACAGGAGAGTGTCAGCCACACAAAACACAGCCCTGGCATGCCCAGGTGCTCCCTGTGTCAGGGAGCAGCAACAGGCCCAGAGCTGCTCCCAAACATAAACCATGGAGGCTGCACAGTCAATTACCTCTGTGAGGATCAAGCGCTGAGACTTCCACTTCAGTGTAATCCACCTCAGCACTCTCAAGGTCAGGTCCTGCCCCAAAAATATCAAGAAGATGTTTCTTTGTAGGACTGCATGCTTCATTTGAACTGTGGGCCTGATCCTGCTGCCACTGAAATCAATGGACAAGTCCCAATTGACTTTGATAGGTGCAGGGCCAGGCCCTGCTGATGGCACATGGGAGTTACTCTGCTAAATTGTAAAGGCAAATCCCTTCCTGAGGGTCATCTCACTCCAAAGGCCAGTAAACCAACTAAAGGCAGATTTCTGCACCTGTGGGACACACAAATTGTGTCTAAAACTGTTACTTGCAATGTAACACCTTCAAAAGTGGCACAGCATAAGATGGAGTAGGGAATTACCACAGATGCTCCCACATTCCTGATCTTCCCTTTCTCTCCCTGCCATCACTTTCTCCTTGTTTTCTGTGGCTGCCATGGCAGGACACTTCCCATTCCCCACTGCCCTCACATTTCCAGCCATCTTTATGTCTTTCATGCCTTCCCTCATCACCTCTCATTCTCCAAATCCCTGCTTTGCCAATTAACCAATTTCAGCGCTTTTCTCCTAAGCCTCCTCCAAGCCCCCCATAAAACATTTGGAATGGAGCCCATCTTCCTCCTCAAATGCTTCTTTGCCACAATATCCACAGAAAGCCTGGCAATGATCAGACACTTGACTTACTAAAACCACTGACTGACAGGTACTGGCTACCTAGGTACAACAGACACAAGAAACAGCTGCTGCTTTCTACCTTATTTTTCTTAGGGTGGAGATGGTTTTCTATCAGATTTCTGTAAGAGACAACAGTCATTCAGACTGAAATCCTGCAGAACTAATTTGGCAGATTATTTTACTCAGATTTCATAGCAGGTTATTTTTAGATTTAATTCTTAAATATTTCAAGATCCACAGAAATGAAGAAAGGACAGAGAAGTAAAAGAAGCATAAATCTGTAGAAAATCTTGGTTTACAAAAAAATCTGAATATTTGTTATATAGAACTTAATAGTTTGAGTGTAAGTTGTATTTTTATACCACCCATCATTAGATGGCCTGGGATCCAGCACAGCTAATTACACTCCATAGTGCAATTGATAAGAGTCCTACCAGTGTCATGTTGGACATGGGAAAAAAGGGCTGGCCCTTTCAAATCCTCATCACTGCCATTAGAAAACATCAATATTTTAAATTATAAAATTATTTTAAAATCTATTGTTTAAGTATGAAATTACCTTTACTCTCATCTGTTGATTTCATGTGATTTTCATTATCTTCAATGTAGCCTGATCCTAAAATATGAAAGTCAAAGTTGAACTGACAAAATGTTTATTATATACAATTCCTGCTGTCATTATCTGTATTTCTATATAACACATTCTACTTTTAGATTCCCACCTAAGACATTCAGGTGGGAAGAATGTGGCTTTTTAATTAATAAGCTAAAAACACCCAAGGGGCAACTTTGTCTATGTCAGGTGCTCTAAACATCATGTCCACCTGTCATTGTCAAGTGTCCTGAGGTCCTGCAATGAAAGGTGCCCAGGCAAGTTAACATCTCTATACTGTGGCCATGTCACAGGACCATGTGCCACAGCTCAAATTTCCTCTCTGAAATAATTTTCTTGCAGCTGTGTCAAAAGCAGAAAGTAATTTTCTTTTACCATGATCTCTCCATCTGTGATACTGTCAATTGATTGCCTGGGAGAAGTGTCTGAGCAGACTTATAAACCACTCTGTGTAAGACGTGCTCATAAAAACTGTACAAAGACAAAATGACAGAAGATACCTTGGACAATGTTATTGGTATCCCTTTGTATTCCCAAAACATTGGGCCCCAGCCAAAGAATAACTATGGAAGTCCAAAATTTTAAATAAATGTTTAATTAAACCAGCTTACTAACAGTCTTACAGCAAAGTATCCTACCTGAATAGTAGTTTCCATCACTGGGCTGTCTTGTTAGTTTTTCATTTGTCAAGTTTGAAGCCAAGGCAGAACTGAAAAACAAACCAATAAAATTTGATGTAATTATCCAAAAACAGTCAATAAAACCAACAACGTGATTCTGTACAAAGATCAGTCACTGTCTATGCTGACTACCACATATTCTTAGCCACTGAAACTATTGAAAATTTTGCCTTTGCTTTAGGAGGAGCACAAGGAAACTCTAAGGTTAAAAATGCTCCCTATTGTGTTTTTCAATTTTATTCCATCTCTAAATACTTTCAAATTCAGACCTGACATTCTTGTATTTCACTTAGCTGGCCTTTTTTTCTATTTTTAGAGTGCTTCCTCATCCTGTTGTTGTGTTAGCAGGTGGGACGTGAAGCACAACAGTCTATTGTCTGCAGGTGTGTGCTGTAATAAACTTTATTCATAAGAAGCAAGGCTTAAAGCCCTTTATACACAGAAATACTGCACCACTACCATAAAGCAGTGTCATGGTTTAACCCCAGATGGCAGCTGAATATCACACAGCCACTCGCTCACCCCCTGCCCTGCCATGGAGGGATGGGCAGGAGGACTGGGGAAAGACAAACCCCATGGATTCAGACAAAATGGTTTAATAATTCAAATAAAGTTAATAATATTAATAGCAATGAAGAGGAAAGAGAGAGAGAGAGAGATAAACCCCAAGGAAGGGAGGGATGCCCCGAGCAGCCATCAGCAGCTCCCGCAGGCCCGGGCTCAGCGCGGTTTTGCCGCCGGGGCTGTGCCGAGAGCGACCGGCACCTGCTTTGTTCAGCCTTCAGCAGCCCCACAACAGAAGGGTCTTCCAAGAGGGGGAACCAGGCAGCTGCTTCGTTTCTTCCATCTCCAAGGCTGCTATACTGAAAGCATACCAGGATTCTTCTGGGTCCTTGAAGTACCCGCTCCTGAGATGGTCTGTGCTCACGGGCCAGGCCAGTGAGGCTTCTGCCACACATTCCCAGCCAGGCTGATTTCAGCCTCCAGCAGTCAGCTCCCGCAATCCCCCACCAGAAACTCCAGTGGCTTCTGCCCCTTCACAGGCTGATTACATCAGGGTACACCGTGCACCCCTATGTGCCACAGCCTTATACTCCTGGGGGGCTGACGTTATTGGCCACGTGATACACACAGTCCAGTGAACAGGGCTGTCCCTCTCTTCCACATGGCTGGAGGCAGAGCCCCTCTAGTCTTGGTCACAGGTTTATCCACTCACTTCTTGTGAAAATGGAGTAGAATTCCTTTCCATAAGATCGGGAGGGAGAGCAGCCCTTCCACTCTGTCTGAGGAACTGCCCACTGCAGGCTGCACCAGCAACTTTCTTGGAAGAACCCCCTTTTGTGATTACTTTTTCTTGCAATTCATGTAGGGTTGGGGTAGGATTTTCATCCCACTTCCTCATGTTGTCTCTCCAGAAGAAACCAGGCTCTCCCCTGGTGTGTACCCTCAATATCCTCCCTTAATCAAATGACATTTAACTGTTACCAGCTGAGATTCCAGACAATGTGTGTGAGGAGTACAATCTATATCCTCTTGGAGCTGCTCAACCAGTTTCTCCACAGCAGGGACAAGGCAGGAAGGGAGTTTTCTGTGTACTGCTAGAGCTGGGGAGCCACTGCCTCTACCACTGGTGCCTTTTTGTCTCTCCAGACAGTCCTGCAGTGAGTTGGTGCACCACGATGGTGCACTCTGGTGTACAAGTTTCCGATACACGGTTTGTGCACATTAGACTTCCTCCGGACCTATGAGTGACTGTGTGTTGTTTGGGTCATAATAAATTATCTACCTCTAAACATGGCTAATTCCCTCCTGTGCTGGGGACCTCTCTCCATTATGGTCCACTTGCCTGGGTGAAACAGAACATCTTCCTTGAAGAAATACCTTTTCTTGACAAGAGCTACCTCCAGAGGCTGAGAACTTGTGTTACTCTTCCAATCACCTTGTTAATTCACCCTTTCCTAGACAAGGATCACTGCTGCTTGGCTTCCCTACCCTCTAATTCCACACCACCAGCCCCATGATCCCAGCAGCAGAGCAGCCAGGTGTTAATGTGCTCACCTGGATGATGGCTGAAATCCTTTTGCATTTCCTCCACCTCACTCAGGGATCAGGATCAAGTGGTTACCTCTTGTTCTGCCTCTTCCTCCTGTTCTTGTTATGACCCTGCTTTGTCCTTCTTTACTAAACAAGTCACCTTTCCTGTGTATTTCTCTTCCTTTTATAAGGGAGCTGCTACAGACAGGGTCCTCTGGTTCAGCTGCATCACTCACCCCTGGAGTGAGTAATCACAGTGCCTGTCAATGGAGTTTGAGTGCCCACTGTGCCCTCGTGGGGTTGGAGTACCTGCAAATAATTGCTTAGCTCTGAACAAGAGCTGAACCACATTCAGCCACTTTCTGGTTCCTATCAATAAGTTCATGCTGCTTCCAACATCACAAGTGTATTCAAAATTTTCCTAATTCTCAAACGGTCTGGTAATTAGGCTGGAGAAGAAAGGGAGGCCGAGGGAAGATGTCTCTCCTCCACAGACTGGTTGTCCGAGGAATCGGGTAAAAGATGTAATTGTGAATAATTCCCAACAGGTGTCTCCCCACGCACAGCTGATGGCAGCGCTGAGACTCGACCAGGTGAGTTACAGCAAAACAACAACCACAGCCCTGCCCCGAAAGCAACAACACGGAGCAGCAGTGCAAGCAAGGTGTTGGAGAACACAGCTCTGAGAGCAAGCAGATCAACACCCTGACCAGTGCCTATCAAACCATAAGGAATGCTTGTGACTAACTTGTTTCAACATGCACTGGTCAGATCTGTTGTTAACTTCGAGTTCCATGTTGGGTGCCAAAAAGGGCTCTTGTGGTTTAACCCCAGCTGGTAACTAAGCACCCTCCCTCACCCACCCCACTCCCAGTGGGACAAGGAGAAGGATTGGAAAAAGGTAAAACCCAGGTAAGAACAGTTGAGATAAGAACAGTTTAATGATTGAAATAAAGTAAAATATAATAATAATAGTAATAATAATAGTATTATTAATAATAATAATAATAATAGAAGGAGAGAGAGAGGGGAATAAAACTCAAGAGAACAAGTGATGCTCAATACAATTGCTCAGCACCTTCTGGCCAATGCCCAGCCCAGCCCTGAGCACTGATCAGTGCCTCCCACACAATTCCCCCCCAGTTTCTCTACTGGGCATGAGACTCTGTGGTGTGGAAGATCCCTTTGGCCCATTTGGATCAACTGTCCTGGCCACAATCCTGCCTGGCTTCTTTGCNCTAACTTGTTTCAACATGCACTGGTCAGATCTGTTGTTAACTTCGAGTTCCATGTTGGGTGCCAAAAAGGGCTCTTGTGGTTTAACCCCAGCTGGTAACTAAGCACCCTCCCTCACCCACCCCACTCCCAGTGGGACAAGGAGAAGGATTGGAAAAAGGTAAAACCCAGGTAAGAACANAACTCTATCCCAGCTGAAACCCAGACAGGAAGGCATCTTACCCAGACATCTCCATGGATGGTCCTTTAGCTTGACAGAGAGAAACAAAACCATCTATTAATAGGTTGTACAAGTAAAGAATTTAAAAGTAAACACGAAAACAAAAATATAGTGATTGTCTTCTTCTGTCAGAATAATTTCTCCTAGCTATCACAAAATTTATTAATTACCTTGTATCCTATTATATCCCAGGTCCCTTAAATCTCTCTTTCACAGAGAACCCTAGATCTCAAACCCCAGATTTAACCTAGCCAGTTTAAGCAATCTGGGACATCCAAATGCTCCACATTTTCCCAAATAATTTGCCATGTACTGCATATCACAGGATAAATCAGATTTACTTATTTTCTGAAATAACTAGATCTAAAAAAGTACCTTGATGATAAAAGACAAATCCCTAAATGAAATTGTATTACAGAGTGGAAGAAAAAAACCTAATCCCATAAACTAATAATTTAAATTTGCTTTATGAGGACTAGAGAAGTAGCTCAATTACACCTGAGTTGGGACTCCAAATCCAATTGTTATAGCTCTATAAAGGATCAGAAACCTCCTCAGGCCCTGTCTGCCTCTACATTGCTTGAGGCTGAATTTCAGACATGGGAACAGTGTCATTCTGACCTGTATTTGGTAACCTTTGCTTCCCTAAGTGCCTGCCCAGCACTGCTAGTTATATGTTCTGCCCAATATGCTTGGAAAGCTTCATTTGCAGCTTAATTTGGGTCACCTGGCATTTCTAAGTAGATTCTTTTAATTATGTTTAGTCATCTCTGAAGCCTCACCCCCACAAGCCTTTGCTGCTGAGACAAATGCAAGTTTAACTGTAAAACATTTGTCCCCAAACAAAGAGGAGGGAACCATTCATTACCCTTTTTCTTCTTACGCAGGAACCACCACAGAGCAACTGCTCCTGCTCCTGCCATGGCTGTTAGGACAAATGCAGCAATGACTCCTTTCTGCCAAGCTGCTAAGATGACTGCAAATAAGAAAAACATGTTTAAGAGAGCAGTTACAGTGATAGGTCAACACTATGAAATTCTGCAGTTCCTGACCTTTTGTTTTAGTACACATCAACCTTCTTACACACTGGGGAAGAACTTGGAGGAGACTTGCATGCTAAGTTCTTAGTGAGCCTCTCCTTTGTGACCAAAAGCTCAGTATATTGACAGCCAGTTTGCATCTGGCTCCTTTGGCTTTTGGGCGTCCCTTAAATTTTTCTATGTAAGTTGGACAATCTCTGTTTATAAAGACATCTGTCTAACTTCAGACAGTAGTGGAACAAAAACAAGTATGGGAGTTAAACGTAGGAACATCTCAAATCAGATACCCTCACTGATCATGGTGACAGAGCAGGCAGCTTATCACTGATGAGCTCACCACTGATGGTTATTGGGCGGCTCCTCACGTCCGCGCTGGCTCGGTTGGAAGCCATGCAATAGTAGGTCCCCGTGTCCTTCCTCTTCATTGTTTTCTTGTGCCATATGGTTCTGTCTGAATATTCCCTTGCTTCGTGTAGAAGAACTTCATGATCAGTTTTTTTAAAAAACTTGAAGTGAATTGGCCAAGATCCTTCTTTCACAGAGCAGAGGAAAGCAGTATCACTGCCAACTTCTACTTCTCCATAGGGAACACTGCCCAAACTGGCATCCCTGATTGGTACTACAGAGGAAGGCACAAAGAAAACAAATATTAGCACTATTAGAAATTACTTTGATGACAAAATATTGTATTGTAGAAATGCTTGCTTTAATGCTTAGTTAAACAGAGTCTGAATGCACAGCATTAATCTTTCTGAACAGTCTCTGCCAGACAGCATCCTCCAGTAAATATTTTTATACACCCAGAAATAGAGAGGGCATGATAAAGAAACAAAGCAGGCACAGGAAGAAATTATATCCATTCCACAGAGGTCAGTCAGTCTCTTTCCTTCAAATCCTTTGGATGCCCTCTGGCCTCAACCCACAAATTATTTAATTTCCAGAAATAATACACTCAGCAGTTCCATTGTGTAAATAATTATGGTGTAATTTACATAGTTCTGCTTTCACACTTTTGTAGAGTTAGGCTGTTTTACACTAACTGTATGGTAACTGTATTCTTGTAACTTTTAATATACAACAGAGGGTGTCAGGAGATAATAGATCAAGTTCTCCCAAAGCATAAGCAAATCCCAAATTTCAATGCTTACAGAATATAGCAAACACAAGGAGAGAAGTTAGTTTGCTTTTGAACAAGTTGTAAGAATATGCATAGCCAAACCAGAGTTTTAAAGTCTGCTGGTTTACAAATGAAGCATATTAGCATACACAGAACCAGCCTAGGAGCAGATGAGCTTCAGCAATTACAGGGGGAGCAAATGGACACACAATATGTGATGCAAGACATGTAGAATGTCAGCAGCTTTGCAAAATATCTGGGATATGAAGCATGTTTTGCTAAAATTCCTAAAGAATATTTCTCTGAAAATATAAATGTTTTTGGGGAAGGGCTATGGATAACACAAGGCAGATGTAAAGAAGGAATCATTAAGGCAACACTGGTACAGAAGCAGAGGAAGGAAACCAGATTTGATATGAAAAGATGCTGGTCATGAAAGCTGTATTTGTATTAGGAAGCAGATTTAGATATAAGACATGGGTTACTAGGACTGAGCCCCTGACAGAGAGAATTGCTCTGGAAAACTTAAGTCCTTTTCCAGATCTGATACACACAGAAAGGACAGAATACAGAGAATTCTAAGTCACCCCCTCACCAGTGGTGGACTGTGGAAGACTGGCTCACAAGTCTCAAAAAAATTACCTTCTCTTCAGAGCTTTGAACAGTGTCATAATATATCCCAGTTCACAGCTCTATCAGCTGGGATACACCAGTTCCAGCAAAGAAATACCCACTTGTTAATGGATTAAGATTATGCTTTGTGTTTATTTATACCTTGCTATTTCAAAATACTTGACTTTAAATCTCCCTGGATAAAACTCTTCAGAGTTTTATCATTCACCTTCTCTCTACTGTTAGTAAACAGTGGAACTGATGAATTTAAGGTGAGTCCTAAGCTGCTGTAGTCTGGGTGAATGCAAATACTGTATTAAAAGCCCTGTTTGGGAGCTCAGCAAGTGGAGTGTGCAATAACCCAACTGACTCAGAAGAAATGCAACAATTCTGGATGTATCTGTTCTAGTTATACACAACTCTGTCAAAACTCAGAAGGAAAAAAAAAGCCTGTTAACCACAAGTTTATCTTATTAAGACCAACAATTTGGGTTCAAACCACGACACAAAACTGAAAACTCCTTGGTAGAGAGAAATTACCTCTTCTTTTTCAGACATCAAGAATAGCCTTCTGCTCTGGTCCTGCACTGTTGTGCTGTGATAGGCAACTATTTTAAGTCAAGTAAGCAAAAACTTGTAAACGTTTCACATCCATTTTGCTTAGTCCACCATTTGCTGCTACAGTTTCAAAACTCTAAATATGACATTAGACAAGAAGAAGAATTTAAACAGACTTACCTAGCACTGTGACATTTAAAATATTGCTAGTTTTCACACCACTGGAGTGGTTGTTTCTAGCATCACATTTGTACCCTCCATTGTCATTTAGTCCAATATCTTCATCCAAGAACGTAGCATATGTGTCATTAGTTACATTTTTCTTAATTTCATCCCCTTTGTAGAATGTGAATGTTATTGGTGGTGTTCCCATCACTGAATGACAGATTAAATGTAAAGGCTTCCCTAAAACCACCTCTGGTGAACCGTTGACAACGGAAAGAGTTGGCTTGGACACTGGAGCTAAAAGGTGAGTAAAAAAACATTGTTGCAAATTACACTGCATAACGACAAAAGACACAATACTATTTTGTAAAAAACACATAAATATACATTATTTAGCTAGTTTGCATACAAGGTTTCTGTTGGGAAGTTCTTCCTCATTGATAGAATGGAAATAGTGGGACTTGTAGCATAGATAATAGAACATCTGACTTTGAATAAAGCCCCATACAGGGACAAAATGAAGCAAACCAAGAAAAGGATCAGTGACACAGCTGTGGATCATCCAAACTCCAGAACCAGCTCTGACCCAAGGAACAAGTCTGTTCCATGTATGACTTGAGAGGGATCACACAGCTCCTCCTCAGGGCCGTGTTTCAGCAGCAGAGTGAACAACCCAGTTCATCTCTTTGTCAGACTGGAGCACCACTGTGCCTGTTCTGTGAGAGGGAAGGGAACTGCAGTATTCATAGCTGGTGTGCTGGGCAGGGGGCTGTGCTGATAGCAATGAGCCCTTGGCTTTTCTAGAGTAGAGCCAACCAGATGATCTCTGGCTCTCCTGGCTTTCTGCCTGGAGGGTCAGGGGGAGGGATTCGAGGCAGACACTGACAGAGCTTCAGATCAAAGTGAAAGTTCTGCAGAACATTCCTGGCTCCTGCAAATGGTAATGAATGAGAGTTTATCTGGTCCCTAGCACAACCAAGGAGCCAGCAGGAAGCTTGGTTCCAACTCCCTTCTCCAAGAGCCAGCCCTGGAAAGTCTGACTCGGTTAGATCACAATATGCCAAATCCTCTGCAGCTAAAGCACATCTCACAGAAATTCAAGTTGTAAAAACTCACAGAAATTCCAGTTGTAAGAACTAACAGACATCCTGCTAGTTCATGGACTAGAGACTGATTCTGTTAGCAGATGTCCTTGTTTATAAGCTTCTGGTTTAGATCCTCCCTCCACCCTGGTGGTTCTAAGCCTCTATATCAACTCACCATAGACAGTTATCCTTACAGGTTTGCTCTCCTTGATTATTCCTTTTACTTCAGCTTTACAGGTGTACGATCCAGTATCATTCACATTGACTTTTATTGCTAAGACTCTAGAATTTTTCAACACGATATCTCCACTGGAACTTTTCCGTACTATAGAGAAGTTGGCTCTCCGAAAACCATTAATGCTGCAACTCAAAATTAAATCTTTATTTTCATCCAACTTAGTCATAGAAGCAGACAATGTTGGCTTGGGGAATAACTCTGCAAGATAAAAAGAGAACTGATTCATTCAAAGTGAGCCTGAAAGAATATAGTCATATACTTATCTCAAAGTGTACAGAATAAAGGACATACAGATAGTTTATAGTTTGAGAACAAAACAATCATGTTATTTTAATATTGTTGTATTTTCAGGGAAAACAGAAACTTAGTAATTGCTTGAAACCACTTTTCACAGATTGTTTGAGGATATTGTTTTAGTTGGGAAGTACAGGTGGGCAAAAATCAGAAATTAAAATTTAACTAGCCCTTAACTTACAAAAAACTTACTCTCTGATCTGGAGGTTACACCTGGATCTTGAGTTCTTCCAGATTTAAATTTAAATATTAACACTTTGAGTAAAATCCCAGATGAACAGGGGTTTTACCTGACACAAAGACATTCAGTTTGGTGGTTTTAGACACCGCTCCTTGCTCCACCTTACACAGGTATTCACCACTGTCCTCTTGAGTAGCTACTGTAGAGTATTTCAAAAATTTCTTGTCTCGTACACTGTTCAGTATTGTTCTGTTTTTCTGGAGGATGACTTCAATGTCACGCATTTGAGCTACCACAGTTGAGCATTCAAATTCTATTTGGTCTCCTTCCGTAACGTTACTGGAGGGCCTGGTGATCAGAGTGGGCTTTATAAATGGTTCTGCAGGAGAACACATATAAACACACAGATAGATAGATACATGATAAAGATATGATGCAATTTTTATCTATAGCAAGCAAAGAAATGTAAAAAGAAAAGCAACTTACCCTTGACTGTAACAAGTGTTTTGTTGCTGTGTTGTGAGCTTTCCCATCCAGATTTTACTTGTCTCTTGCCAAAGCAATCAAATTGTAAAATATTATCCCCCTCTTCAACATAGTATTCCACTTCAGAGAAATTTTGGGTTTGTTCAGGTACACGTTTTTCTTTAGGTGCTGAATTTGTCTTTATCTTCCGGAAAAAGAACTCTAAAGGAGGTACTTCTTCTGGCAGCTCACAACGTAATTTCACAACTTCACCCTCTAAAACTTCCTTCTTGTCAGCAGTCAGGATTGGCTTGGTCATTCCTTACAACAGAAAACAAGAAAAGAAACAGAACATTGCATAATCCTGAAATAAACAGTATCTCTGATGACTCTGGGAATGATTTATAGTAATTAACAGATGTAAATAGTTTGCAAGAACCAAAAGGTGACCCAGTAACTACTTAATGCTGACAAATTCTTTCCAAGCTGCTTTTCCAAGAGGAAAAATGTCACCTGCAGTCAAGAACAAGTCTAGAAAGTGTATGGATGGAGGTGGCCCCTGCTCTCCCAAGAGATGAAAGAAGAAGGCTGATACAACATTGGCTACAAAAGCAGCCCATGGCTGATGCTGGCTTTGGCAATGCCTCTCACTGAGCATCTCTGTACTTTATTTTCCAGCATTTCCAGGAATCTGCCCACCCCTCATCATGGTTATTGGGGTGGGCACAACTTTCACAAATAATACTTTCTCTAGTCTAGGGAACAGAGGCTCAGGACAGTGGGGATGGTGGCACAGACTGTGTTCCTGACTGGCACTGATTTGTCCCGGAGCCTTGGGATCCTGAGTTCATTTCTGTGCCTGAACACGGGGGATTAGTACCAAACTCATCAAGTATTGTGATGCTGATGGATAAAACACACTTTGCAAGATACCCAGATTAGCACTGACCATTATCCCTTCCCTGTAAGGTTGCTGTCTGTTTGTATCTTATCTGCCATGTCTGACAGAACACTCACCTGTTACCCAAACATAGACAATGCTACTGAAACCCATCTTCCCATCTGCTTTCACAGTACAGTCATAGTCTCCTGTATCTGAAGATTTGGCCACAGGTATTTCATACCGAGCATCTTCTTTGTCAGATACAGTCATAAACACAGGCTTTCCATCCTTAAAAATTGTAAAATTGTGCTTCAGCTGGAAATCAGAATTTTTGCTAATATCAGCATGGCAGCTGATTGACATCGGCTCTCCATTCTTCACTTTGACAGATGGCTGAACATTGATTTCAACTCCATTGAAAGTAAACACTGGAGAGAAAATAAAAAGAAAAAGTTATATTTATTTTAAATTAGTCCAACATAACACAGTTATCTCAAGCTGCTACATTTAAATTACAAAACTTAATTTTAAAAATTACATTTTGTTTTATAGGAATATTGTAATTTAAATTGATCAGTGCTTTTAGAAATAAAGTTCATAGTAGTATTTATATATACATACATATATGTGTATAGAAATGTATGTGCATAGAAATATATTCTGGTTTTATAACCACAGCAAGAAAAAGAATTTGTAGCTTAAATGTTATAACTGTAAGACTCCTGGTACAACTAATATTTATATTCTCACATCTTGAGGAAAAAGTATAGAGGTATAGAGAAAGATGTATTAGTTCATTCACTTTCTGTTCCTTTAGAACTTTCACTTTTGGATTATGCCCATTTTGATAAGGATTTGTATGAGAAAATTGCTACCCAAACAGAAAATTTTCCTGCATCTAAAGAAGTCCCTTGTGCTATACACTTGCCAGCTATTTAAGATGTGTCCTTGCTGGAGTGAGTCTGGGGCATAAAATCAGTGAAAGAGCTGTGAATTGGTTTGCATGTGAACAGACCACATGACAGCAGGGAGCAAACGTTTCTCCGTGATGGAAAAAAGGAAGCATGCAGAATGTATGTGCTGGGAGCCAGCAGGATGATAAGATAAAAAGTAAATGTGTTCCTTCCAGAACACAATTTCTGAACTCTGCTCAGACATGATCAATTCTTTTGCAAGACCAGGAGACTTAAGCCCTTAACTTATATTCTATCATTTTATCCTTCCTCCTTCTTTGTGGCCACGAGAGGGATTTTAACATACCAAAACAAAATGTTGTTTTTCTCTCCCACCTTTTTTATGGCTCAATAAAGCAAATTACTCTAGGAAAGATTTCACCAAAACTTTTATTAAGGTATGAGCAGCACATCTCTGATTTAAATACTACACTAAGAAACACCACCAAGTAAACACTTTTTTTTTTCATATGGCCAAATTTCATACTGAGCTATTGCACAGCAAAATCCAAATAACCTCCGTAACAAATACACACCAATGACTGAGGAATTAGTGAAATTAGTTATATAAATTTGTACATAAAAAACCTCAACAAAACAACAAAAAACTACCATTCCCTACCTTTCCCCTGAGCGTAAAGTTCTGAACCTGAAAAAAAAAAAAAAGAGAAGAAATGTTATTTTCAAATCCTACAGATTGAGATACAGTAATGCAAAATTGTAAAAAGCCTCAACAAATCCCAGATAAACCAGAAACACAAGTACCCACCCAGAGATTTAGTTATCAAACTTACACTGCAAGAAAATCACCAGAAGAGCAAGATACATCTCGTTCCTGAAGAACAGACACTTTAATTCCAAAATAAAACAATATTCATTATCAGAGGTGATGCCTCCAGGTACCAAAACCACGTTATGTTTTTTTTCCCTTGTTGTTTTATGGAAAGCGATAAAAATTTGCCATTAAAATTTGTAAATTTTCCCAGATCTTCAGCAGAAACTGTCTGGATCAAGTAATCGTTCCCATTACTGGCAACTGGAAATGGCAAACAATGAGAATGTATCTGCTGCTCCCAGGCAGATTACTGGTCAGGAAGTGACTGGACTTTTCCTGAGGGCGCCACCAAATGCATTTGCTTTGTTTAATTTCTTAAGGTGTATTAAAAAAACAAAAAGTTCCAATGACATTATCCTGCAGTTCCTGTCAATATGGGTATTTTTAAGTCAAGATTAACCATTTAGGAACACAAATTACCTTTGCTACTTGACCTCAGTAGATATTGAGTAAATATTTCCCTGCATCCTAACAGAGGACTCTTTCAGAGAATAGATGCACATAACAACTCATTTCCACCCTTCACCTCCATTTCTAGCTCTCCCATTTTTGCTGTGGCAAAGAACAGCTTTGCTGCAGGTTGCACAAGAAATTCAAATTATCTCCAAAAAGCAGAGGTACAGCTGTGTGAGACTAGGATATTGACAGGTGGATCTCTCATACTACCTCTTATGTCAGAAACATGGATCTGCATCAGATTTTATTTTATGTAGTTAGGTTAGTGCAAAGGATAAACAATCACAAACCTTAAACCCCCTGGGAAAAGAATCGGGTGGAGTTTCAATTCTCAGCAGAAATCTGCAGCAGCACTGGCACAATCTGGAACAGAGAACACTTCTCAGTTGTCCAGGACATTCCTCTCAGTGTATCAGCCTACTTTTAAGTCAGACTTAAGCCATTCCCTCCAGCCCTGATACAGACTGAAGCCTACAGGCCTGACAAAATGAGTTGAAATCAAGCCCTTCAGAAAGGGTCTCCCAAGTGTGACCCAGAACTCCCCAAGCTGTGATTTAGTGATTCTTCAAAACTGAGTGCCCCGCTCTTAATGTCTTTGTTCTTTCCCCTGTGGACAGAGCCAGTGCTTTCCTTTAATTCCAGCAACATTTTCCAGGCTTGTTACAACACTGCATAAAACAATACAAAACACATTCACAGAAGTCCATAAATGACACAGACAGTTCTCATAAGCTTCACTGTTCATATGAAATCCCTTTCTTTCCTCATGGGATGAATGAAAGCTGTAGTTTTTCCCCCAGATCAGTATTTTCAAGCTCTAAGTCCACTTCAATGATTGTATTACCCACATCAGTGAAGAATTTTGCAAAAGGAAACAGAAGGAAAACACTCATCTATTTAACAATGCATGGGCTGCATGAACAAGGCCTCTCTGGCTGTTTTACAGAATGGCACAATGGTCACAGCAATTAAGACTAAGCTGTTAACTAGCAAAAGTGTTTGTCCTGCCCAGCCCAGGCTGTTTGAAACACACCACCAACAAAGACTGGTGGTTTGGCCAGCTGCCAGCCATGGTCCCCAGGGACAGGTAAAGGAAAAGAGTAGGAGGACACGTGGCAGGTGGAGAACAAAGGTAGATCAACTTTTGCTATTGGTAACAAAAAAATAGGAAGGAAGGAGATTTTCCCCTTCCCCCTTTCCCCGTAAAAGAATTCAGCAGGACATAAAAAGCTCAGCAAAACCACATCAGTCTTTCCCACGGGGGGACAAAGGTTCTTCTGAGCCCTGGTGAGGGTGGGCCAATATCCTTCAGAGAGCCAGCAGGGCTCAGGGCAGAGCCAGGCTAGTCTCAGACTCAGGTGCAAAGGCCAGCTTTAGGATGAAATAGCTCAGGATTAAGGTTTAATGGTGCCAAAACCTGAGGCTGTGGCCAGATGTCACTCCCAAGTGAAGTCCACTCCACAAGATTCTACAGGCTGATTAAACTGACATATTCCTGATGAGCCTCAACACTGTTGTGGAGAGGAAAATCAAGCTACTATTGGCCAAAACCCAAGAATTAAATTCTACTGCAGGAATTTAGGCCAAATAACATGAAACTTGAGAGAAAAACATTTCAGAGACACAAGAATATCTTGAGACCATCTTCTGTGGTTAAAGTGGAAACCATATTGACCTAAAGGATGTAAACTTAAAGTGCCTGTGCCAGTAATACAACTGTATACTTTCCTAACAGCCTTTTTATTGTCCTCTCTCAAGATATGTATTTCTGAATTACATAAGATCAAATTTATTCTAACATACATCATATAAAAAACTCTATTCAATCCCTGTTACATCTGTGGGAAAAGCAGGAGTGACCTCAGAAATGCAACACACCTTCTGAAGCAGCCAGAATAACCATTATAATCTGACTGAATGCCCTTTGAAACCCATGGGAATCATCACATTTAATCTACTGCAAATGAATTGGACCCTTCCACACTAAACCTCATCTGGGAATTCACAATCCCTGTTTTCTACTGGCTGGATCCTCTGCTACTTGCTGACATTTCCTAAGAGCCACCAGCTCTGGCAACTGAACAGAGCTTTGCTGAAATGAGAGGTGAAGTCTATTTCCCTAACTGAGGGAAAAATGCTGAATAAGATTTGCAAATTTTCCCCTCTGCAAATAGAGTGTTTTCAGCCAGTCCCTTATGACAGGAAAGGGAGCTCGGAGTTCCCAGCACATTCATTCCAGCTGTTTGTCTCCATGGGCTCTCAGCGAGGAGCAGCTGCAGTGCCAACATCTCACATCCCCACACAACAATCCCAGCCAATCTTCTGGGGCCCCCAAACTTGGTCCCAAATGCCCATTGCTGACGGCAGTTTCACTTTCTTCAGAAAAGAAGAAGGCTTTGTGTGTGTTGCCTTCCAGTTCTAACTCACTAATTTACTGAGGAAACATTTTGGGGCTCAGGAATCTTGTTCCTGATAATGGAGGTTCCACATAATTTCCTGGGTAGATTCAATTATTTTAAATATAGTTTATTGCTATAGAGGTGTATCTAGAAATGTTCAGGATTTTTCTAAATTTAATTTGAAATTTTTTAAAAATTCAGGAATCTGTGGCTATCTATACTGAAGCCAACACAAATTTTCCAGTAACTAAATCAAGAACAGAAAAGCAACTCTGGTTTTGAATCCCCCAATTCCTGACACATATGACACACATGGTTTAACTGCTTTGATTTCTTACAGCTGTGAACTGTTTTGCTTACTTATCAATTCCTGTTTCACTACACTCACTGATAATAGAACTATAACAAACATTGCTGTTTTTATAAGTCTAGACAAATCCCTGGTGAGATGGGAATGAAACAAGTTTTTTCTACATACATTTTCAGGGCATATTGTCTTCTCTTGAAAGTGGGACATTTGCATCAATTATTTTTGTTTTAAAAGCATCTCTTTATACCTCCCTAGAGAAGAATAAAAAAATAATTTTTATCTGAGGATTTGAATATTTACAAGAACATTAAAGAAATTCACATTGCCTTTTTTTTGAGGAGTCTGGAAGTTCTACAATTTACTATTTACAGAAACTCTGGACTGCCCAGTTTGTCTGGGTATAAATTACATTTCACAATGGCACCATCTGCTGGGAGATGAGCATGGAAGTGAAGCACACTGGGCTTCCCTCGCTGCTCCCTTTCACAATCAAATGTAGGATGACTGATATCCAACACCTCCTCCAAACAGCAGCATGAATTAAACCCAGAAAAGTAACTGAAGGAACCAGAAGGCTCATAATGACAGAATATCACAGAGGCTTTCACCTTGGAATTTCTACTTTTAATACAACAGGAGCTAATTATTACTATTTGGTTTTACACTTCCTTACTGATACAGTGCAGCACTGAAAAGAGCACTAAAAATCTGTCTGGATTTCACACAGCACACACTTCCATGTACCTTAGAAATTCATTCAGACAAATGAGAGAAATTCCTTCTCTCAGAGTTGTGAAATCAATTGATGATTACATTTTTATCCTGATCTGTGGTAACACCTCGAACTTCCTCTGTGCCAGGAGTGTGTGACTGATTCAGCTCCTCAAGGACATTTTTAGCTGCTGTCCACTACTGGATTAACAAGTTCCTCAGCTCAGAAACACACATCACACCCTGTCACTGTCACACAGTGCCCTTTGCTGGCAATGGACCAGGATTTGCACTCGTTTTGCTTAACATCCAGCATTTCCAGATGCAGCTGGAAAACAGCCTCGAGCTCTGCAATACTCATCAGAGTATGAACAGTGACAGAGGAGAGGTCACTAACTTCTGGCTGCACAGGGAATTAATCCTGGAAATATTTTTCCTTCTCTTATCATTATTTTAATATTGCTTGATGATTCCCCAAGCATTATTCCACATCGGGTTCATGAGTAAAATTCAGTTGGCAGTGACTCAACGAGCTGATCCAAGTGGACAGAAAATCTTTCAGCAGTCTGTGCAAACCAAGCAGCAGAATTTATTTGCTCCTGATCTGCTGCAGGTGCCCACACACAGCCAGCCATTGCTGCCCCTCATGTAACTGCTGGCTGACTGCACAGAGGGGCAGATACTCCTCAGATACACCTCAGAGTACACCAAGAGAGGCTTGAAAAAGGCTGAAAAATTGATACAGTCAGTCCTGGCATATGTGTTCTTTTATAAACAGTTTTTTCATTCAATATGCTAAGTATTGTAGGGGGAAAAATTAACTTTTATCAGAGATTAGGAACCAGGAAAAAGTTAAAATTACATCTGTGAGTAAGCTAACAGAGTACTCTATACTGCATTTTTACAGCAATTCCTGAAAACATTTGTCTGGAACAATTTTCATGCAGTGATGTTTGAATTTGTCCCGAGAGAAAAGCATTAGTAACTGCAGCTTTCAGTGTTTCATCAATTCTTTTTCTTTCTTTTTCCATTGTTGGGAGATGATTCAGAGGACAGACATCCCATTTTAAAACACTTCATCTTTGGGGGATTTGGGAGCTGCTAGGTTAATCAAACTGGGTACCCAAAAGTTCCTTTCACCTGCTGACATGTTCTTTGCAATCTGAAATCAAATGAAAACCATTCACTATGTCAAAATTCTCATTCATAACCAGAGGACCACTCCAAGAAATTTAAAGCTACTTTAAAAATGCATAGAGAAGAGATCCTTTCCTCTTATTCTCTTACTTGTCCTCAAGAAAAACAATTCTCTCACAATCAAATACCACATACTTGAAATAAACAACAGACTTGCCCCTACAGCTTTTTTGAGTAAATCCAGTATTCAGTGACCTGCCTATATCAGTAAAACCTTTTTGCAGACAAAACAGAAGCCTTGATTTAATTCATCACCAGACATAACTGTCAGTCCATGGGATTTCTGGGAAACCTTCTGCAGACATCCACTGCAGCAGATGCTCCACCAGAATGCAGGACCTCTCAGGATGAGGAACTGGGACTAGGAATAACTAAATATATATATATATATGTATATAGTTATAATAATTGTATTAATAATAATTATTATAACTATATTAGAATTCTTATAATTCTGCTGAAATATCCAAATTTCCTTGGAAGCCTGTGACAGAACAGACATGGTGTGAAACCATCACAGCCTTGCTACAGAACACTATCACATTATTTTCATCCTCAAGTTAAAGAACTGACTTTGTAAATGAGAGCTCAGTTTGGCTTATTCCCTTCCACCTGCTTGCTTGAGGCAGATTATTGTCACAGCACCAAGTGATCCATATTTCCCTTCCTGACTTAATTTGTTTTGGCTGGATGACTTCTGCTCTCTTCTGCAGTGTTCTGCTCATTATTCTTTGTCAAATTTATTCAGGTCTCCTTACATGTACAACCACATTAATTCCAGGCAGGAAATGTGCAAATCTAATAAAAAAGAGAACTCCAAGTATGTTACTGCTGCTATAAAACTCTCTATACACACGCTGAAAAAACCAACATCCTCTGAGTCCAAAGGCAATAGCCAGCTCTGCCTGAAGAACAATCCACTTAGAAACAAACTTCTCACTCCCAAACAGAAACCAGGGCTTTGGATCAGCACTTGTCTTCCCTGGACACTCAGGCTGTGCATCCTGAGGGAGCTGCTCACCATTAAAGCTGCTGGTGACACCTAAACTTTTATTTTTTAGAAGATATGGCCAAATTCACAGCTCCTTTGCTGTGTAACTATTCCCCTTTACCCACAGACAAAACTAAGCAGCTTCTCAGAAAAAGCATTGGGTTGCAGGTGAGCAGCAGCACCAGGGCTCCTGAGGGCTGTTTGTGAAGGTTTGTGACAAGAGCAGGCTCCCACAACAGCAAAATGCACAAACAGCCCCATCCTCCCCCTGACAGCTGCACTTTCACACGTGCTTCCTGACAGCTGGGAAAAGATGTTCCGCTCTTGCAGTTTGCTGGCAGCATTTCCACACCAGAAACATTTCTGAGGGGAGGGTGGAGATTGTCTTAAAAGAAATCTGAAAAGAAAACAAACCCAAACAAGTAAACCTCCACCAAAATTAAAAAAAAAAAAACAAGGAGGAAGGAAGTGTACACAACGTTCTGTGAGGAAATTTTGCAACAGCCAAGGATTTGGGAGGGATTCTGTATGACCCAGAGAAGGACTGCAGGGCTTTGTTCTGCTGCCTTCAGAAAGTGGAAAGACAGAAAGAAAATAAGAAATAAAGATCACTATTAAGTCATTTTCTATCTAAGCAATTGAACAACAAGGCCTGGAGACCTGCAGAAGACTTTGCCCATGCATGGCTGATGATTACATTTACTTTGCCCAGAGTAAAGAACATCTACTTGCCAAGACTGTCATTATGTAGCTTCATATTACTGATTACTTCATCAAATTAGTCATCAAGTTTGTTTATGCAGTAGTATTGAACCCAAGTTCTTTAGGAGATTTCTACCTTCTAGTACAAGATCTCACTTCCTTATAGCTTAATATTTGAAGCTCAACCGAAATATTTTCTTAACAAGCTGGCTAGCTATAAATACTTATTAACATCTTAAAATCTCTATAGACTGGATACTTTTTCTGACTATTTTAAAAAAATTATATTGCTGCTAAAACCCACCCACTACCATGTACTTCCTTAGTCTCAGCTATATTGTCTTGCACTAGCAAGATAATATTATCTCTAGCAAATATGTGTCTCTGATATGGATCAATGATCTCAGTCATTCCCTTACAAGAACAGTGCTAGAAAAACTACCCAGAAGGAGAAAGGTGGGGGTTGGTGTTTCCTCCCCAGATAAGAAGTGATAGGACAAGAGGAATCAGCCAAGTTGCACTCGAGGAGGTTTAGACTGCATATTAGGAAAAATTTCTTCATGGGAAAGGTTGTCAGACATTGACACAGGTTGCCCTGGGAAGTGGTGGAGTCACCTGGAGGGATTTAAAGACACATAGATGTGGCACCTGGGGACTGGGTTTGGTGGCTGAGCTGGCAGTGCCAGGGCAATGGTTGGACTGGATGCCCTTAGAGGCCTTTCCCCCTCGGTGGCTCCTGGTCCTGCCCTGTGTGCCAGGAGGGCTCCACACACAGCTCAGGGGAAACTGCTGCTCACACCAGCCACACCTTAGGACAGCTGGACACAACAGTCACCTGCATCCCAAACTGCTGCTCCCCACTCACTGCTGCTCTCTCTGCCCCCTGCTCTGCCTGCCATAGGCTAAATGAAGATGGGATATGACAAAATTGTCCCCAGAAACTTGAGTGAAGATCAGCACTGATCAGCACAGTTTCCGTATTTAGAACTTCCGCAAGTCCTAGAGCCACTCCTCCATCTTCTTCAAAAGAAAGATCTCTGTATGTAACCCCACCAGCTCTCTTGCTCAGTATCCAGAAAATGTTTTTTCTCACAATTCTGCTGGTTTCCTACCGTAAGCCAAGGACATGTTTCTTTCATGTTACGAATCTTTCTAAACCAGAGCCATTGTTTCTTGTCTGAAAGCTTTTCCTTTTCTTCTCTTAGCTCAAATGTCTCAGCAGATACAGAAAACTACTGCAAATGGCAAAGGTAGGTTCTCTTTTGTGGATTTTGAGGTATGTGCTGAGATTGACTGTTATCTAAAAAATGGGGAGGGATTTAAAAATGTCCAAAAGTTTCATGCAAAATTTAATCTTTTGCCTCTCTGTGCAGTGAGTCAGTTTAAAAGTTTCTATACAAAGTTACCTGTATCTTTGCTGACCTGTATGTAAAGTCAAAATTGCTTTACTCGTTAAAACATTTTTTTTCCCCATGGAAATGTCATAATTTATTTTAGTCATGACTAGTTCAGTACTATTTTCTATGAAAAGACAAGTTTTTATTGCAAATTCATTTCTATAAGATCATGAAAGGAAACAAATTTGAGACATCATCAATGCCCTTACTGCTACTATTCAAATGTTCAATCTACTTACACAAGGTTATTTCTGTCTGTTTATAGACAGCCACAAATAAAATATTGCTTTTGCTTTCAGGTTCACATGCTACCTCTCAACTAATAGATAAGGTTACTTTCTCCTACAATTAATACTCCATAATATTTATCTTTTATACTTCTATTATTTTAATTGCTGCTGTAGTTCAGAAGTATTGTTGTTCATCTGAACTCACCTGTGGGCTTTGTGTGGCTGTGCCTCTTTTGCATGAGCACAGGCACTTTTCAGCATGTGTGAAGCTGCATTCTGGTTTTGAAAAGTAATTGAGTTGCCTGCTATTAGAGGTAGAAAAAGTAAAATTCACCATTTCAACACAAATAAGTATAGCTCAGTTGTCGAAATATTTTGGGAAAAATCTGGGATTTCTTGGGTCATAGGTGAAGTCAACTCACTCAGAAGTTTTTCCTTTCCAGAGATGCTGTCCAATCCCAAGCTGGTACCGGTTCAGGGGACTTTGAATGTGGTGATGAAGCAGAATGTGACCCTCTCCTGCCTCTCTGAGCCTGGATCTGCACCTGTCAGATACACACTGTTCAAGCACAACCAGCAGGTATCTGCAGTAAACAGGTCAGACCTGACCCCTGCCCTGTTCACCCTGACCATCAGCTCTGCCAGCGACGTGGGGGAATACAAGTGCAAAGCTGAGCATAACAACTCCAGTGGTGGAAAATACAGCAACAGCCTCAACTTCACCCTCATAGGTAGGTCTTGCTGTACACCTTCCCAGCACTGATTATTCCAGGGGCTCAAAGCCATCTCTTTTCTTGACTGAGGAGCTGAACTTTACTGCTGTTCTGACCTCAGGAGCTGGCAGTGCTCTCCTGCCTGGGCTCACGATCCCTCCATCCTCCATGCCCAGCTCCTGTGGGCACGTGCCAGTGTTCTCACTCCAAGTCTTGCCTGGAGCTTGTCCTATACTCAGGGATTCAGACTTTTCAGTTTTCTTTTTACAGAGCCAATTTCCAAGCCAGTGCTGAGCTCACCCACCTCTCAGGCAAAGAAAGGCCAGAACGTGACCCTGTCCTGTCTCTCGGAGAACGGATCTCTTCCCATCACATATCTCTTCTTCAAAGGAACACAAAACATTTCTCCCCAAAAGACAATGCAGAAGAGGGAAGCAGCTGTGATCTTCCTGTTTATTGATTCCCTTAGTGACTTTGGAACCTACAAATGCAAAGCTAATAATAGTTTTCCCAATAATACAAAATACAGCGATGGTTTCAACTTTACATTAGCAGGTATGAATGAAAAAGGTTTCTACTGCTGACAAACTGGGATCACACAAAATGCAGAATGCTGTAACTGTGAAAGTTTTTAGCCAGATATTTTGCCCCTGCAATGTGATGTTCAAAATATAATTTTTTAAATTAAAAAAAGATAAAACTGAGTTTTTAAAATTAATGCAAACCCATGGAATTTCATGCATCCTAGATAGCAGAAGAAGTTGAAGTGACCATGGAGGATGTCTGTAAAAGATTCACTTTTACAAGGGACCCCTGGGTTCACCTTGGAGATAGTCTGGTTTCATTTTTCTCTCTGGTCCTGTGAAAGAGCTTAACTGGCACCAGCAAGCTGCCTTCCTTCTGCTGGGGCACAGAGCTCCTGGGACTCTCATGAACAGCTCCATTAACCCCAGTTAATCTAAAAGCTGCAAGAAATTTTAAGTCTTGATTTCAGAAAATACTTAAAATATGAAACAACATTTCATTGCATAAACACTTTTTTTTTCCTTCTTTTTTAGCAGAAGAGAGAAGCCATTCTCAGCCCCTGATAATTTCTCTTGGGCTGACTCTGCTACTACTCATAATAGGATTTGCTCTGGCAATTCCATTTTTCATAATTCCTTTGTATAAAGCAAGTGAGTTATTTGAATGTCTGTTTCATTTTCCAAAGGTCATTTATGTTGTCAGTAGATTTTACTGTGTAAACATCACATTTTCAGTAGAGTAGCTCCTGGTATTTTCACGTTGTTGAGTCTCCTCTGAAGCAGCACTGGCGGCTTAACAAGACTTTGACAAGGCCAAATCTCTGAGCTGTGTTTTAGATGAAAGATCTGGGGTGGGGGAGGCAAAGCAACATCTAATGTAATACACAAAAACACTGGAAGGAATTTGACCTCACTGTAAATTATTAAAATGCCCTTGGTTAAGGAATAATTTTGAGTGTGAAAATAACATTACCTGAGATCTCCAAAAATTAAAAAATACATTGAAACTGTTTATTTCTCTTTAAGGAAAATTTATGTATATATATGTGTGTGTGTGTGTGTGTGTGTGTGTGTGTGTGTGTGTATGTATATTTACACACACATTTTTCTTTTTGCAGAAAAATTTAAGTCTTCCAGGCCCTCAACTGGCCTTACTTTAACAGTGAATGCAGAGGAGTCTGAAAACGAAGTCATCTACTCAGAGATTGGTAAGCTCCTGTCACCCCCCCCAGTCAGGCAGGTTTCTTCAGCTACTGCAAAATCACTGGAAGGGGACACTTACTGACCCTCCTGGCAGAGGCATTATTTGAAATGCCTCACAATCCATATTTGGCATCTTCTGACAGGCATGCAGCCAAAACTGCAGCTGGTTAAATGAATTGAGGTTCTATTAAAAAAAAAGGTGTAATGCCCATTTACTAACAGACAATAGTGAGCTATATGAAGTTGTAGCAAAACAGAACTTGCATAGCTTCTGCATTCTGTTCAAAATTGCTCAGTACTTACATTCTTTATTCCATCCTTCTTAAGTTTGGCAAGATTCAAAGTCAGTTTAAACTGAAATTATGAAGTGACAACAAAACAGCTGACCTATGTTAAGACATTTTACAACTTGAATTGCAGAAAATATACAATGAAGAAATTACCTGACAGCCACAATGCTCTGGACTTGCAGGTTTTTACATTTGCCTTACATGTGATTGTTTCTTTTCAAGGGGAATAAGAACCCCCCCAAACAAACCAATAGAAAAGGCATTAATATTTCCCATTTCTCAATATCAAAATGGAGCTACTGTCTCCAAACAAACCTGCCTTCCTGTTCTGTAGTAGACAGAGTTCTCACTGCCCTGCTGGGTCAGCTCAGTGCTGTGCTCGTGCCAGGTCCCAGCCTGCAAGGACAGTGATAAGAGCTCTGATAAGGCCCATGGATGCTCCATGATTTATATCCAGTATGGAACTTCACTCTTTGTTTCAAGATTATAGAAAAGTCTGATTCAAGTTGTTTGTAATCGAGTTAACTGCTGTTCATCATCTTTAATCCAGAGCCTGTTAAACCAGAAGAAGAATACATCAACTTCTCTGTTTTCAGAAGAGAAGAGGAAAAAGGTGAAAACTTCAAGCTATAGTATTGGAGTATCTGATGGACATAAATATGTTTTGAGGGGACTGGGTGGAGGCAGGGCCTAAATACTTGTAATTGCTTATGGAATTGCTTAGTTACTATGAAAAAACTAAAATAACTTTGAACTGTTTTAAGGAGGGGAGAAGAAAAAAAACCCCAACAAACCATTCTATGGCAACAAATTCAACAGCCTCACTATGAAACCACACAGATGTTATCAGTAACCACATTGCTGATGTAATGTTATTTCTTCTTCTGTGTATCTGTACCAAAAAAGCAATTATGAATTATGTTACTCTGGCTTTTAGCAGGGAAGAGGGCAAGTTCTACAGTCTATTCAAAGGTCCTCATCAGAGACTGAGTATACCAGGTATGACCTTTTTGTGATTAACTTAATCACAAATTTTTAAAGCATTTTTTAGCCATCAAATGTGCTAAGTTACAGCAAGCTGCATAGCAAGAGATGATATTTAGATACCAATTTCCTGGTCTAATCAGTTTGTAGACAGTAGCTCACTTTCAACTAGCAAGCAAAATCTCTGAGCCATAATATCTAAGGACTTCAACTTATGAAAAAAAGCAGAAGAGAAAAAACTTAGAATTACATGTAAAGCTTTCATGCAGATCTAAGTTCCTGAACATTTAACAATTCTGCTAAAGTAGAAACTGGATTGTTTGCAGTCATAAGATAATCAAAAGGCTTCTGTCCAGAGTAACAAAAAAAAGAAAAAAAAAATCCCTCCTAGGCACTAAATGATCTGTATTTGGCCTCTACATACCTGCAAGGATGGCAATTTCTCAGTTCAACAGTACTTCAGCTCTCAGAATAGGGATAGGATGTTAAATTATTTTTTGGGGAACAGTTAACTTCCAAATAAATTCTGTTAACCTGCTACAGGCTATTTCTTAGATGTTAGGTTGTTTTAATACCATTCCATAGCCTGCTTATTTAGAATTGCATGAGTTCAGTAAGTCACATTATGCTGACCTTGATTATATCTAGTATAAATACTCTACAGAGCAATTATTATTGTTGTTACAAATCACTCATTTATAGTTAAGTGAGCACCATGTTAACAGAAGAAGATTTTAAGGCAAGTTCTTGTGTTTCATGACACTGATGACTAACAGAGGCCACAGGCCTTGCTGCACAAACCTTAAGCACTTTACACAGTGACTGCACAAGCTGTACAGGCACTGGAAATCTTGACAAGACCAGAAACACGCAGTTCTGTATCTCTGCAAACTCTTGTATCTGATTTTAACAACTAGGCTTAGGTATAGGAAAAATATGATCATGCATTAGTCTTTGTCCACCATTTTATAGACACAGATGTTTTGTCTACAAAAAATGTTCGTAAAAAAACTTTTACAATTTATTTAAATCTGTTCCTCTGTTACTCTTGGTAATGTATTTCTGATTTTTTAATGTTTATCAAGTGCAAGATGAAGTAGCTTCCATGTTTAAGAACTGAAGCCATGAGACTAAAATACATTCCTATAAACAATACAAAGATACTGATGTTATTAAAATACTTAAGATTTGGAAGTCTTATATATAAAATACCATTTTCCAGCAGGGATGATAATTGTTTCAGCAATAAAGAGGAAAGCTGAATGTTTAGCTTGGGATGGAGCATTTTCAGTACGATATTAAAACCAAAGACATGAACAGGAATATGTTTAGCCTTGCTAACAAGGGACAGGTTTTTCTCTTCACTTTTTCCAAGGTAACCTGGAAGACCCAGATTTGACAGAAAACAGATGCACCACCAAGTTTTATCAGAACAATTTGCAGAGAAACCATTGAGTCCATGACAATGCTGAAACCAGTTCAGGCAAAGATGTCTAAGAAAATCCTTTTATTTAACAAGTTTAAGTTTATACATTTTTGGCTGATGTAACATACTTTGTTAAAAAGTCCTTCAGCCTGGATATGTGCATCATTTCCTTCATGGTGGTGTCTCTGCTTCTCAGCTGGACCACTCCATTCTCTAGAGTGCCATCACTTATCAAGACCATGAAGGGAATGCTCATCTCATCGTACCTGCAGAGAGAAGAACCCACCTGTTACTGCTTTTGGTGTGTGGAAAAACTCAGATAACTTACATACAAATGACCATAAACTGTAAATATTTCATTTTGCTGTATTGCACTAAGTCCAGTGTGACACCTCCAGTTTTCTTGTTGCCATTCCCTGCTTTCCTGATTACACTTCTTTAAATTACTTAGGTACTTTAGTATATAAAAATAATCTTATTTAGTAACCTATTAAAACATTATTTTTGTACAAGCAAAATTTATCTTTCTTTGTTCTACTGCACATGAACAAATGGTTGCATTTATTTTCTCTCAGAAAAAAACACTCATCACCATGCTCAAGATGCTTTGACATGAGGAGCCATATGCCCCACATCAACTCCTGATCAACAAATCATACATGAAGCCCCCAAATGGAACAGCTGTTTTTATGTCCACAAACAGTTCCATCACATCACTAATGGCAGTGGTTCCAGGCTTGGAAGAACTTTCAAGTTCAAAACTAGACACAGTGGGCTGTTTGAAATAGTGCTTAAGAATGAAACACAGAACCAGACCAGATGCAAAAATGGGGGTGAGGGTGGGAAACAGTTCTGCAATCTTATAACTCATCTGAAGAAATTTGTTTTCTACATAAGAGTTTTTAAAAGCATTTCACAGTTCCAGGGATACAACAGGAACGTGTGAAAGGCTTTACTTCACTTAATTCTCTGATACATGCTTTTCATGATAAAACTACTTGAATCCAAGTCTGTAGTTTGGGATCCACACCCTCAGTCAGTTACTGCACTCAGTGACTTCCTACTGAAAAAAGACATATTTACAGCAGTCCACAGAAAGTCACCTTTGACCTTCATAGTTTAATTTACAGAAGACTGTTTCTCCTTACTTTGTATAAAGATGTTCCAGAGACACGTGCACTGTTTCCAGATAACCCGGCCATACAGAAATTCCATTTTCTGTCAGTTCATTGAACAATCCTTGACAAACCTGTGTTCATTTAAAAATGAAAGCTAAAGACAGACTTTGAGGGTTTGAGACTCTATACAAAGAAACCATTAAAACTTTTAACATGCCTGGTATTAACATTCCTAGCTGGTGTTAATTTGCTGGCTGAAATAATCTCAAATCAGAAAGCAGCCTGGCAGTTACATCTTCACTTCTGTTTAAAAACATGCCAGTGAAGGTTTCCTCCCTTCTATGGGGTCTTCATGACTGATTCATATGAAAACTTTTTCAAAATCCTTCTGAAGATGTGACCCATATGTTAAGGTAATTCTGAAAGATTAAGAAGCTGTGAGGGATGGTGTTATTTATTTTCTTTAATTTTGCATGGGACAAGCATCAGCTCTATTGTACCAAAAGCAGTTGTGTCCATACAAGGAACTGCCTGCAGTGTACTCCTTTGGATGTGACCCACAAGCTACCGAGCAGGAGCACCACGAACTCTGAACAACCAGGAACCTCCAGGAGTCAAAGCAGCAGCATGATTTTCCTCAACATACACAATGTCTGAATTGTAACAGGTTACATGGAGAGTCAATGCTCAAAAATAAAATACTCTCTTACAACATACCTGTCTCAGCTCTGTTGTTGGACCTTTTCCTACATCCAAGGCCACTTTAAGGGGTGCTAAGCAAGGATGAAGCTTAAGTACCTAATAAATTTACAAAAACCAACAGATTACTAAATGTATTTATCATGCAATTCTAAACAGAACTAGGAAATAGCTGTATTTTTAAATTAAGATTCTGAACATGTAAACATTTTCTCACAGCACAAATTCCTGAATTAGAAGCAAGCTGTATTTTATGCAACAAGCACACAGCCCAGCTACATTCACATGGCAGAAATTACTCTATTTTGGCTGAGCTCCAGAAAAGAGATGAAGGTTTGTTAGCAGAGCTCCATGATCTTGAATAGAACCAGTGATGAGAGACAGCCCAGCAGGCAGTGCCATCCAGTCTACTGCCTGTCCTTAAAGCCCAAACAGCTGCCCAGGTAACAGGCACTGGCAGCCAGCACTCAAACTCCAGAAAACAGGGTACAAGTGGGGACAGATAATGACAGTCCTGAGGGAAATGCCCCATTAGTACCCCGACCCCTTTTTCTACTCTTCTCAGCCACTTTCAAATGCTGATGGAAAAGACAAATTGCTCTTTCCCACAAACTGCAGCTACATTTCCATTTCTCTTAACTCCTTCACATGCACGGCAAGAGCCTACCTACTCATCAGAGAAAAGGGTAAAACAGGAAAGGGGACCTCAGAATGAGAAAAGTTGCTTCTGTGGGTGACAGGGACCACAGGGGCCATGCCATGGGGCCAGCCTGGTGCTACCAGTGAGATGGTTCAGTCTGTACCCACTGGGAAAGGATCAGGATGGCCACATGGAAAAGGAGACATTGCAATGCTAGAATTTACCACATTTTCGGGGGGGTTGTACTTATTTTCTCACATTTTCTACATGAAGTTACCTTTCTCTGTGAATTTTTCTTTGCTGTTAATGGATTCTCAACTAGCTGTAGAGAATCAAAGAGATATGCTAACACTCCTCGGTCCAGATTCCCATTTGCACACAGAACATGAGGGATGACATTCTTCCTTCCATCTCGGCCCTGAAGAGAAAAAACCCACACAGGAAAACATCAGAAATTGTCCCCAAAAGCCTTTTGCTTGCTTTAAATGTATAATGAGGCACTGAGCTCAAGCACTCTTATTACATTTAAAATACAGACATTTATTTCAAACATTACCAGCAATCTCAGCAGTGTATCTGTAACCAGGTAAGACTGTAACAGTGGGGAAAGCAGATCAGGGCAGGGTGGGATTAGTTTCTTGCTCTGCCACTTTGATCATAAATTTAAATCTATGGCAAATACACTTGAAACTCTGCATTTTCTTCTGGAGGTCTGGAGATTACTTCCAAGTGACCATGAATACCCACATTCTGAGAAATAACCCAGTTTTGTGAAAATAAACTGCAAAAGCAGGAGAGACAGGACTGTCATGAGGAGAAGCTTGCAATTTACTGGTAAAATACAAAGTTACTTTGGCTTTACCTGTTCAGCCTAACTCCAAATATTGCCATTTACTAGAGGTTTATCCCTCTAACATATTCAGTGGAGAGGTTTCCCTCTGGTCCATCCCCCCTTTTTCTATAAAGCCATTTTTATAACCTATTAATCTACAAAAACTACATACATAAAAGTGAACAAGTTACAAAAAGGAAGAAAAAAACACATTTACAGGCTCTTTTTGATGCAAACTGGACAGTGCAAAAGAGTCTGAGTTTGTTTACATCTACTCACAGATACAGGTAAAGGCTATGCCACAGAAAATGGCTGTCTTGTCAATATAGCTCACTTCTAATTTTGAAGAATTCCTTGTGAAATAAAAAGTACCAAAACAATATTTTATCAGCTTTTAGAAATGAAGGTCTGACTGCAGCATATCAACTGTACTACCTTTGCAGCAAGTGAATAAAAAGCCAGCCACATGCTAAGCAACTGGATCAGCAAAGAAACCATTTCTCTCACACATTACCATTTTTGTCAGGAAAGATGTTTAATACAATAAAGCTTACAAGTAATTTTAATCTCTCTCCTGGATACAGCTGTAACAATTCAGTATCACCAAGGTTCTTCAGTGTTTCTATTGTTTCTGTCCCCCAAGGAAAGCTGTAATGTAACTTAAATCCTCTTCTGCCCTCTTCATCCTGAAAGTCACTGCTGCTGAAGTTAGACGGGCCTACAGCAAACTGAAAGTGAGAGGTGTAGAAGGTGATCACTACTGTGAATCTCATATTAGCTACAAATAACCAAGTCTGCAATGCAAACTGAAGTCTGATTTTCAACAAAAGGTTTTTGTGAGTTACAGGCCAAATCTCTTGGTTGTTTTATGGCATTTTCATCTTGCCTCAATGACAAACACAAAACATTTGCTTTTCTGCAAGTCACGTTATAAACTACTTATCAGGTTTGTCATCAGCTTCAGGAGCTTTTCTATTTCCACGAGAAAAACACCTATTTCAGTGCCTAGAAGAGGCCGGGAATGTAAAGCCATAAAACAACCAGGGTGATTATTCCCCCCCTGAGACCTAAAGGAGCAGGCCAAGATTCCCCATGGATGTGCTGTTACCTTTCTCCACCACCGGAGCCTCTGGCGTAGCCAGTAATCGAGCCACTGTCCTGCAGTTCTGGGAGAACTAAACCATGCAAGCAAAGACGTGGTCCTCTCGCCTATTCTTTAAACAACAGCAAGGGCAGCAAGTTAACACCTTGGGAAATAACAGGGGAAAAGCAAGAAACAGCATTCAAAAATAATCCAAAAGTGAAACAGCTGGTTTAGGTATGATAAGGGATTAACTCCTCTATTACTCTACCTTGTAAGGTTTTTGTTGTGTTGTTCACTTTCTGGAACAGAATGTTCACTTTCTGGAACAGAATGAAAGCACACTCCAATCTGAGCAAGGCCAACGGGCAGTCTTTTGTTCACCAGCTCTAAGCAGCTGACATATTGTGCCAGAACACCTACAAAAGACAAAGCCCTGATTTTAGTGGCCACAAGAAAGGTTTTGATGTTTTAACTATACAGAGAACAAATGAAGCACGTATGATACACGTGTTGTTTGTACATGCAGTCCCACTGTCTTTACTAGCACTGATGCTTTGCAGATGGGCTCTGCAGGCTGGTTCCTCTGAGAACGTTGATTTTAATGTGCTTTTCCCCAAATTAGAGGGAGCGCATCCGCTGCCCACCTGTGCTGGTCAGGTCCTTGAAAAGCACACAAATTCACAGCCTACAGAAAGAATATTCCCGGAGCACCAACGCAGCTGGAAAAATCCCTTAAATACAGCTGCTTCGCTCCCAGCCAAGAAACTCGTGCGCAGGGTGCAGGCTGTGGGGAGCCGCCCGGGACCTACCGGGCAGGAGGCTCTCCCGCAGCACCCCCGCGGCCCCCAGCACTTCTTCCAAGGCCGGGCCGCCAGGGTTCTGCCCACGGCCTTGGAGAGCTTCGCGCAGCGTCTCCGGGTGCAGCAGCCGCAGCCCCTGCGCATCTCGCGGCGCTCCGGGCGGGCCGTGAAGCGGGGCGTCCACGGGGAACACCTGCTCCCTCAGGGGCAACGCCGAGTCCCACCACTGCGCCGCCAGGTTGGCGCGCAGCGCCGCGCCCAGCGGCCCGAAGCCGGGGTGGCGGCCGCTCAGGTACNGCACGCGCAGCGGGAGCGTAGCGGGCCCGCGAGCCGAAGGTCAGGGACCTTCTGAGGGGAACTTTGTGTCCCCGGGCCGAGCGCGCTCCCCTCTTGTGACCGCGATGATGCCGCCAGGAACTTCTGCAATAGGAGCTGATGTCTTCAGGCTGAATTTTCTCGCCTTTTGTAAACATAACTAATGCTGTCAGGTGACTTCTACAATAGAAGTTGCTAAACAAAAGAGCTCTCCGTTTCAAGCATTGGGTAAGATCCCATCACACAAATAAACATATTAGGTAGGCGGAGAATGTGCGTTAGATAGCTGGGTTCGTGTCCGTTTTACTGTAAAAAATATGTAACTTTGTGTGCTTGATATGTGGAGTCCGCCTTAAGCCCCGCGCGGAATAAACAATGTTTCTTGTACGAAGCAAACCCGTCCGGAGAGCTCCCCAAACCGGCGACGCGGCTGCGCGGCCCTGGCAGGGGGACAGCGGCACACACCGCGCCCTGGCCGGCACCCGACACGCTGCGGCTGCGCGGGGACGGGCGCCCGCGGAGCCCAGCGGGGCAGCAGCTGGCTCGAGGCACTCGAAGGCACAGCTCGGGCGGGGGCGGCACCGCGGTGCCGCTGCCAAGAGCGCGGGCGAGGCCGCTCGGCTCCCCGCGGCCGCTCGGGGTCCCGCTGGCGGCGCAGTGGAAATTTCCATACGCGCTGCATCACGAGCCCGCAGCGCTGCCGGGAGGCGGGGCAGGAGCCGTCCCCACCCCGCGAGCCGCAGTCAGGCGAGGCTCGCACGGCGAGAATCCCCCGCCGGTGCGGGCGGCGCAGCCCCCTCCCCCGGGCCCGGCCCCGACGAGACGCGTTAGTAGGGCACTGGGTCAGCCGCAGGAGCTGCGAGTGCCTGCACAGGCAACCCTAGTTCGAAGGCGGATTTGCCACGAGCTCAATCCTGCCAGACTGGCCCTGGCAGTAATGGCAAAGCTGCTTATGGAGCTCGTCTCTTTTCGTTATTTTATGTGCAAATGTTACATTTCCCCCCTCGGGAAACACTACCCCACGCAAAGGGATCGTTTGGAAAAAGTATAAAATACTCGAAAGAAGCCTCTTTCTGCTGTTACTCTTAAAGACTCTTACGACTTAATTTTAATTCACAAGGTATCAATGTACAATTTTTTTAATACTAAAAACACCCCTTTACACTTAAGTTTTTAAAACAAAAACAAGCTTTCCAGTGCATTTTTTTTCAGGCAACTGACCTGGAAATTTAGAAATTAAGTCATACTTCAGTGGTAAGTAATCTACTTCCTTGTTTTTTCACCCCGGTGACACTCAGCACTGTTCCAAAGCAAATAAATGAGGAAAAAAAAACCCACCACCACCCCCCAAAACCAGAATACATTGCCGGCTGCAGTTTTAGACTGCAGTGGAGTAGTTTCAAGTTCTGATAGCAGGAGTGAGTGATCACAAAATACTCTCAAGCAACAGAACTTCACAGAAAAGGGGGAAATAACCAAGAGGCAGATTAGGCTACATTAGGGAGCTGAGCCTCAGAAGGAAACAGTCACCAAGGACTGAGCAAAGACTAAGCAAAAAGATCCTAGGTGCAAAACAAAACTTTTTTAACCTAAAAAAAAAAATCTTGTAGATTCAACCTTGAACACATGAAGCATTGTTGAACTTAAAACTTATTGCTGTTACTGATAAACATGAGGGAGGAACTGAAAGTTAGTATTAACTGGAATTTTAATACACTGTGCTTGAAAGCATAAAGCACTTTAAACCCCAGGATCAAGTGTTAGTACAGTTCTGCTCATCAAGAAAATGGTGTTGCTTTGCTCAGCATGGGCAGTCATTTGCACACATTAAAAGTACTTAAAAAAAAAAAAAAAAACAAACAAAAAAACCCCAGAGGCATCTTCATGAAACAACAGCCCACTTCCCCCCCACCACTTCCATAAAGAAATCACTGCTCAATACCAGTTTAAGTATAATTTGAAGTTTTAATACTAAGATCTTCCCGTTTCTCTGAAGCTCAGAAGCCTGCATGCTAACTCACAACGCCTGGCAGCTGTGGGTACACGACACTCAAGCCTGGTCTGCACATATGCTCGTGTGAAGGCGACAGTTACGGTGCTGCAGAAGCTTCCTACGCTCGTAGCAGCTCGTTAGCAACACCACTACAGAGTTTTGATCTTTTCCAAGAACTGGCCCTATGCTAGTGAGACAAGGAAGAACACTGTTTCCAGTACTTTTTTAGAAGCCAGCTTTAATTTTCTTCCCCATCGAAGCAGAGCCTGCCATGCTAAGCAATCTAGCCCAATCAAGGCAAGGCTGGTATTTGTATAAGCTTAAATGTTTAATCAGACACAGTTGAGAAACCTTTCTAGAATTTAATATAAAAACATTTGACATTTCGTTAATGTAAAGTTGTGCACATGTTGAGAAAATTGTCATCTGAAAGAAAAATCGGTCTTCAAATATCTTTATTGGAAGGCCATGCACTGCCTTCTGTTACTGTATTTCAAATCACTGTACATTTACTTTGAAAACACTGTCTGCATTTTCTAGTACAAAAAACTAAAAATTGTTTCAGGAATGTAGAGAAATATTCAACTTAAATAGCGAAAAAGTGCACCATAATTACTGCTGCACTGCAGTCATTTCTGCATTTCCCATTTCTTAAATAACTATCCTGTTTTGATAACACACAATATAAAGAGCAATTATGAAAAACTGAGACATTTAAATACACTAAGTTATTGAGAATAACTTGTGGGCATGGGGTAACCTATCATAGGAGCAGCACCAGTGGCAGGGTAGGCGTACTGCTGCTGGTTCATGCCATTGTGCATGTTGGCAATGTTACTGCCGTACTGCTGCTCGTAGCCGTTCTGGTACGCTCCCGCGGGGTTACCGCCGGCCCTGAAGCCGGCCTGCATGCCTGCAGCCGCAAAGCCATTCCCGAAGGGAGTGCCATTGCTGAAACTCTGGGCGCTGTAAGCCCCGTTCTGGGTTTTTGCTCCGAAGTCTCTCTTGCCTAGCGCACCATAGGTTCTCTCAAAGTTCTCCCTCTCTCTAAAACTACTAAATCCACCCCTTTTGCCCGCAGAGTATCTGTCACGTCGGTCACCTCGGGAACGACCTAGTGAAAGAGACAAGACAGTCATGTGTATTATAAAGGCTCTTTCGTTCAGCTGAGCACCATTTATTTCTGTCCCAGCAATTCAAACCTACTATTAAAAGCTTTCCAGGTGCTCACTGGACTCCAGTTACATAAAGCTGTCTCACTTCTGAGACACACTCTCCCCAGTAACACAGGTCGTGGCATCAAGGCAAGAAGTGACTTTTACCTTGCCAGCAGGACACTTGGGTCCATCTCTTTCCAAGCCATAGAACACAGAGCCACAAAACTGAATCCAGGAGTGTTTTATTTCAGGCTAAGTAAGAAGTGGCTCTTTGGCCTGCCCTAGCCGCAGACGCTACAGCATAGGCTGCGAGCATTTGGGTGATGCCTTTTTTTTTTCCTTTTGTGTTAATAAACACCTTCTGAGATCACAGTAATTGGTAACTAAACCACCTTCCACATGCATTTTGGAGAGAGGCTGGAGGTGGAATTTCAAGTTTCCATTTTGTTCTGAGGCAAGCTGTGCACCGAGATTAAAAGCAGCACTTACCTGAACCTCTGTCTTCAATCAGCTGAAGCAATTTGGGGTTGATGGCTTGATTAGCCTCCCGAAGCACAGAGATGAGGTCATTTACTTGCTTAATATTGTTAGGAGTAAAGAATGTGTATGCTGTGCCTGTTTTGGTACTGCGGGCAGTTCGTCCAATTCGGTGGATATAGTCCTCTGAGGAGTTAGGGTAGTCATAATTGATGACAAATTTCACATCTTCCACATCTGTAAAGTGTTGCAGTGTGGCAAAAAGCGAGGTACAAAGTTTTGCACACCACAACAGCCAAATCGAAGATAAACATTAGACAAGAGTATTTTAAAGGGAATAATGGCTGCAAAGAACAGTGTTAGAATCATCCATTTCTGCAAGAGTATTGTGGAAGAGAAAAGTTACGCACACTCCGTCTGATCCCGTTCTCATCACCCACCCTGTGATCCAAAACCTTACCATAAGGAGTGTGCATTTGCTTGTCATTCCCAACTCAAGAGTCCCCTTTACAAATCATCAAGTGACATCTGAAAGCTTCTTGCAGTAGGGCCACTAAAGCTCACAGCAGCCTCTTCATGTGCTCATTTGAGGACCTTAGAGTAAAAACATACAAGGTCCTTCACATACACACTCATTAGAAGCTCAAAAAAAAAAGGGGCCACACTGCTCGTCTTGCCAAGACCTTTGAACCGCAGCTGCAAGAAAAACATACCTGTCCCCCCAAAGTCACCAAGTTGTTTTTATGCACTGTGTCTCGTCTAGGCAAGCGCTTCCAAGAAGCCAGGGTTCACTTGAGAATGTGTCTCTCTCTGGCAGGTCTCGACATGACGACTATGTATAGGTGGAGGAACTTCGACTTTCAAAGGCATTGAAAAGCCATTGCTTTCCTGCCCCACTTGTTAAAAGTGAGAGGTGGACTTTTTTTCTCAGATTTCATGTGCCAGTACTCACCAATTTGTACAAGGCATAGTACATTTTAAAGCTGCTCTCTCCATTTCATGGTTGAAAAAATTTTCATTGAACATTGAAGTTTAAAATTATGTTCTTCAACATTTCAAAAAACTCACTGAAATTCAAAGACCCACAGATCACAGCAGACAGTATGCACAAAACTAACAGTACTGCACCATGGCAAATCATGCAAAGCATGGAGAGAAGAGAAATACCAGGGCAAAGTGAACTGTGAATGAAACTGCTTATTTCATGAGAGAACAGTTTATGGGGTAGTAGTTTAAAGGATGATCTTTGCCTTTTGAAGATTACTGGCACACAATGCTCTCAGCTTTCACCTCTCTATTTGACTGGAAGCAGCCAGCCGATCATTTCCACTAGTCCTCCATCCCCCTCGAGTCCTCCGATTGTCATGCCTAGGCCTTGCCACAAAGACTGCACCTTTATGTGAAGAAAACTTAGAAAAATGCAGAGGTTAAAGAAAGCAATAGACTTTCTTTAAAAGCTTTGGGCAACTGGCATTACGAGTTTTACTAACCTAGACCTCTGGATGCAACATCTGTAGCAATCAGGATTGGTGCTTTTCCATGTTTGAATTCTGTAACACAAGAAGTGGATCAGGTTTTTTTTTCCTTAAATAGCACACACCAGATGCTTGCAGGAATTGCTGAAATGCTCACCATTTAGAACCCAGTCCCGCTCCTGCTGACTTTTATCACCATGAATACCCATCGCTGGCCACCTGAAAATACAGAACTCGATTGACCCAAGAACACTCCTTCAGTGGTTTATTAGTCAAAGACAGGACTACTGGCAAATTCCAGTCTGGGCATTGTAACTGACAGCTGGTGTCTCTGACAGTTTTGATTCTGAACTGTGGTGGCAGGAGCACACTCAGACTACCGGGGTTCCTCAGTGAAGTCCCAGCTATTTATTACTCACCCATCTCTTCTCATTTTTCTGGTAAGATCATCACAACGCCTTTTAGTTTCCACAAAAACAATTGTTTTGTTTTCCTTCTCGCTCATGATTTCTTCCATTAAACGAATAAGCCTATTATGAAGAGATTATGGTTAGATCTTAGACTGATTTGTACTACACAAGTTTAAACTGTCTAAATTCTTGCCCTTTTTTAAGGTGTCTCAGAGACTGATGCAAAAAATCCATCAGGATGAGACATTCATTTCGCAGTTCATAAAGTAAAACTGACAGAAAACACAGAATGCTTTGCCCCCAAGGATTACTTACTTGTCATCTTTCTCTACATCATGACACACATCCACAATCTGAAGGATGTTGTGGTTTGCACTCAGTTCCAGTGCACCGATGTTGATGTGCACATATTCTTTCAAGAAATCTTCAGCCAGCTGCCTCACTTCCTTAGGCCATGTGGCACTCCACATCAGAGTCTGCCTGTCAGGCTGGAGAAGAAGATCAGGTCAATGAAAGATCAATACAGAGTTCAGTTAAATGCCCAACCAGAACTACCCAGGCTTGCATTGCCCTTGCTTTACTAAGTGTAGTGGCAGTAGTTTGTATCTGCTATAGCAACAAATGCATGAGCCATTTATACTCACTCTTATCTGATCCACAATTTTTCTGATCTGAGGTTCAAATCCCATGTCAAGCATCCTGTCAGCTTCATCAAGGACAAGGTAAGTGCACCTCCTGAGATTGGTCTTTCCAGCTTCTAAGAAGTCTATAAGTCTTCCAGGCGTTGCAATGCAGATTTCCACACCTAAAACCAAGCAGTCCCATCAGCTGAAGCAGTTTCCACACTGCCTCAGACAGAGATGCACCAAGGCTGATCCATACCTCTTTCCAGGTCACGGATTTGTGGTCCCTTTGGAGCACCTCCATAAATACACGTGGACTTCAAACGACATGCTCTGCTGTACTCAGCAGCTACCTGCTGCACTTGTTGGGCCAGTTCACGGGTTGGTGCCAGCACGAGACACTAGAAATGGGATGCCCAGCTTTTAGTTCAACACCCATTGGAATGTCCTCATCTGACACTAATTCTGAGTGGCAAGTTCAGTAGTTGATTGACTGAAGTCGACTTAAGCACCCAAACCAGCAAACCAAATTACCTGGCATCTCAATGGCCACTAAACACTGACCAAACATGTGGAAGATACCTGAAAGTCCCTAGCTTCCAGGGGATAGCATTTCCAAAATGTAACCTCAAATTGAACATCTATGCCTGTTCTGTACTATTTTCAGGACAATCCCATCAGAGTTTATAGAATTTCCTTGGGAAACTACCCCAACAAGGAACCACTTTATTCATATTAAGAAAAACAAAGCAGCTATGCACTCTTAGGAGCATGGACAACTAGAACTGTAAAATACACTCCACATTCTCTAGAAATTAAAACCCCCTTTCTTTAGAGATACTCACAATAGGTCCATCTCCTCGCTCCAGGAATGGCTGATGATTTATATGCACGATGGCAGGCAGTAAGTACTGTTTGGAAAAAACAAAAATCTCATTACAATCTCTTCCCAAGAATGTTCACCCTGCACTAAGCAGAGCCATACTGTCACTGCTGAAGTTCAGCAGTATTCCAGACTATGACCAAAACTTACAGAGAGTGTTTTCCCTGATCCAGTCTGTGCAACTCCGACCATATCCAATCCACTCAATGCAACAGGCCAACCTTGTGCTTGAATAGCAGTTGGTTCAGTGAAGTTCTGCCTCTGAATTACTTCCATAACATTTGCTTGAAAAGAAATTTAAACATAGGAATTCAGATGTTGCCCTAACCCAGCTTGAAGAACAACCAATAAGCTGGTCTTCACTTACCAGGGAAATTTGCTTCGTAAAAGTTGATAATTGGTTTTGGACAGTTATGGCCCCTAACTGTGACCTCCTTGCTCGCTCTGTACTGTTCAACTTCTTGCTGCAAAACAAAACACCCATAATTGGAAATTAGCTTTGGTACCAAAGTTATATTTTAAGTTGCCCCATCTGAGCCTGCTGGGCCCCATGACCCTCAATGTGTTTGCACTTTCTGTTTACTTTTGCTCAAGCCAGATCAGGTACATACCGCAGTACGTCTAACTACATCCGGATGTTCTTGGTAGAAGTTCTTCTCAAATTTGGGCAGCTCATCTAAGTTCCATTTCTTTTTTGTAAGTTTCTCCCCAGGGTTTCCAAATTTCTTCCCAGAGAGAGGTCCACCTCTACTTCCTCCAAAACGAGGGGCTCCAAACCTAGGAGAAAAAGAACATAACAGAATGCAAGAGGAAATATTTTGGTCCTCTTCTCAAACAACTTAACCACCACCTTTGCAGTTCACCCATTAACTTTACAATTCCGAGGTACAAACTCTACCTACATAAGTTTCACGACTCTAAAACTTCAAAAATCATACTTTAAGCTGCAGATGCCCCAGTCCTTATTCAGAAGCAAAGGTAACATGCCTTTCTCATTTCCATACAATGCAACCAAACAGCAAGTTACAACAAGCAAAGTAAGGCATTAAAATCTTGGCACTACCCCGTGATCAAAATGGTTTCCCGTCCTAGTGACACTCCTACTACTGAAAGCGGGCAGGGGTAGTTACGAAACCATGGGGTAACTTTCCCGTAAACCGTTTTTTCTTTAATGTCCCAAAGACAGACTTGTTTTAACAACGCTATTTTATGACGCCATGCGCTTTATTAGCCTTTTAGGTTCGGTCCCTCCGTTCGGAGAAGCCCGATCTCGAAAGCCCCGAGGCGCAGCTCGGAGCCGCGCGCTGAATCCGAGCACGGGGCTCCCTCCCCCGCCACTATCGCTTCCCAATTTTGGCCGGGCAGGCACTGGGATC
>VZRX01022389.1:136261-173830 GCA_013398075.1 Notiomystis cincta | reverse complement strand
GAGGATAAAAAGACATCTCTGATGTGTGTCTCTCTTTGCTACAGGAGTCATTTGCAAAGTCATAAATTTCAATTTCCTCCCCTGTTCTATTATTACCTGGGTCTCAAACAAGTTTTACATTCATTTATTCCCAAATAGAAATGCAATTTCCCCAGCAAATGATACCTAGCTATAACTCCATTTGTGTTCCACCAAGACTACTTATTTTCTTCTTTTTTATATTTTTCCCTTTCTTTCTTTTTTTTTTTTTTTACTTTTAACATCCTCATTTGCATGTCATCCTTTGGGATGGTCCTTCCCAATCCCATCCCCTCCCTTGAGGGCACATAAAGGAAGACAAGGCATTTCACTTTCTGTCCCAGGCATCTCATCTAAGGTTTCCAGTGTTCAGGAGCTGAAAGATGGGATTTGGGATGTACATTTTTGCAAAAAAATGGTGGAATTTGGGAGAAATAAATAGAATTAAGGACAGCTGTGTGTCTCAAGGTTGCTAGCAGAGCATGTTAAATATTTTTTGAAGCCTCATCTCAGGTGGTAAGGCAGCATTTACATCAGGATATCACCTGAATATTTGTACCTAGCCCCCAAATCTAGTGGGAACAGTAAGGATGGGAAAAAAACCCTTTCACACAGTGGAAATGAAAAAGTCCAGTGTGTTGGGAAAATTTAGCAAGAAGGGGACAAAGTGGATAGTTGTACAAAAATTCCATAGTTTCTGGGAACTGATCCCTCCACTGGAATAGAATGAATTTCACACTGGTTTTTGGTCCAGCTACAGCTCTTTAAGTACAGGTCAACAGAAATGCAAACTGAAATTAAAAAAGAAAAAAAGCAATGCCGTGGTTGTGAAGGGAGAAAAGGTCTGATAGATAAAGCTCCTTCTTTTGTTTTCCTTTGGCCATGTTCTCATAGCAACAATCACGGCCCAGAGCAGAAGTCACGGAGCTCTGGGAACTGCTGGTTGAAATGTCTGGGGGAATTGGGTGATCCTAGAGGTAAAAGTGGGAGATGAGGGTCCCATGGGGGGCAGATGACAGCTGCTGTACATATTTGGTGTGTGCAGACCCTCAGCCAGCTCCCCTGGGCTGGACTGTTAAAATCAGCTCTGGAAGGAGGAGCTGAGTGTTGCAACAAACTGAGACCTGTAAAATAGGGTGGGTTTAAAGAAAGTATTACCTGTGGGACTGGATAACTGGACATGAATGGTAGGAACCAGAGAGCTGGAGAACCTGCTGGGAACCCTCTAAGTGGGTCTCTGCTGTGAATGTCTGTGAATGGCTTGACTGAGATGCCACTTACATGACTTTGAAGTTGGAGTTGCTCCAGTGATGTCTGGACGTTACCCTGGAGTTATTTCAGCACAAACAAGGGCCACATCTGGCCACATTATTCAGAATATTCCCTGTGGATGAGTGACTTGCTGAGGAAATCTGACTTTCCTGCTAGTGCCAAGGTAGTGGTTTGGCTGTGAATTTGCCTTTGGCTCTGTCTCTGCTTCCTGCTACCCACCAGCTCAGCAAACTTACACAAGAGCAAAATTTGTTTACTGAAGACTTTCTGAAGCAAATCTGATTCAGCTTTTATTTTTTCCCTATTCATCCCACATTTCACACACTGCTGAAAGTAAGCACAAGAAATACCCAAGTTGAGATCCCATCACAGTGACATTTTGACTGATTGTGCAAGACCTAAGTCGCACTCAGTGCCACTGCCCATAAAAACACCACATACACATTCTTAGGAAGAGAATAAAGAAAATCAGCCATCCTTTTAACTTCCATCTTCCAGCACTAGATTTTCTATCCCAAGATTAAGAGCCTACAAATACTAAAGGATAAATGCCAAGGAGATTCCTTTCATTGGCTCATTGGCGTCCTGACATCTCTGCCGAAAACAGAGTGCTCTGATAGAAGAGAACAGAAAATGCCCAAGCCAACACAGCAGGGGTCTGAAAACCAATATATTCTTATGGCTTTTGGCATGTTGCAAGTGACATAGTCAGGCACTTCCCTGATACAGGATAATATTGCTCTATCTGCAAGAACATATGGGGGAAACATTGCATTTAGCGCTGAATTGGCTTCATGCTGGCTCAGCATGGAGAGGTAAATCTGTATGGGGGGATCTCCACCTCAGGTGCTGTAAAAGGGCTCAGGTTACGTGAGGATTTAACTGTGGAGAAGATCTTTGGCTTTTGAGAGATGGAGCTGTCCTCGCTGCATTCATGTGGAATGTTGGTGAAGAAGGCAGAAAGACAAGGTGAGCCTTGCAGGTGGCAGAAACACCTTTTATTATACAAATTTTAACTTAATCTGCCTGCTAAGGTGTAATTTCCTTCAGCCATACCAACTGAGCTCACAAACAGGCTGTCCTCATTCTGCAAGCCAGTCTCGTTTGCCATTTCTGTGATCTGTTTGAATTTTCTGAGCACAGTTACATGTGATTAAACATCCTCAAAACAAGGCTGGAACTGGGAAGAAACAGGCAGGACAAATGTCTACTGTATTAGCTTCTCTGTCTCTGCCTGCAGGACACCAGTCCAAAACAGTCCTTCTGGAAAGTTCTGGAGCTAATCTTCAGGAGTGAGATTTCCACATGTAGGGCATGTGGACTGACCTCATTCCCATCATCCCAAAAGAGAGGAGAATGGGGCCAGACTTCATCTTCTCCCCAGATACCAATGACCAACCACAGGCAAAGTGATTCAGGCAGCATAAAGAATATTTGCTTTGTGCAACAGCCCATGTTTCTCTTCTGGTGTAAGTGCTTCCATATTTTCTTTGAAGATGGCCATATAGGAGATGTTCATTAATAAAATCCTCTTCAGCAAAGCCTTGAGCATCCTGAGCTCCTGCTCTGACTCCTTTACTCCTCAGTGACTCTATTGCAAGGCAGCACAAGGAGCCAGGCAAACAGTGTCCAAATAAATACAATGGCTGTAGGTACTGGACTAGACCAGGCTGGATATCCCTGCCATGAGACTGATTCATTCATCTGGCAAAAACCACCAAAAAACAAACAGCAAACCCCAAACTGATCAGCTTCATCTTCACCACTGGCCTACCTTGGATCTGAAATATTTCAGAAGGCCCAGAGCAGTGACTCTTTCTCCACTTGTCTCCTAGCCAATCTCCAGCCTCCACTGGATAAGCACAGTGTTGGTCCATCCTTCACTTCCCCTCTTCGATGCTCCTGGCTGTTTTGATGGTGCAACCATCACACCACTGTGCAGAGATCATGGTAGAGCCAAAGGCTGCAGTGCTGCTGAGAGAAACTCAGAGTGAGTTCAGCTCTCAGCTGCTCTGCTCAGCACCCTCTTCAGCAGCCAGGATGCAGCATCCTGCAGGCAAAGCCACACACACCTCCCAAAAAACCTGTTAGCAACACGCAGCTGTGTGCTGGGCCAGCACACGGGGGATTTGGGGTACCCTCAGAGACATGGGGCTAAATTCAAGGTGGGGGGACCCCAGTGTTCCGAGAGGAAGAGGCTCCTTCCCTTCTGTCACTCCCAGAACAAGGAGCTTTGCAGTCTGTGTGGGAGGAGGGTGGGAGCTTTAATGTAGTTTTGCACCTATTTGCTTGTCCGTTTGTTTTCAAACTCCCTTAGAAGTCATGATGTTTAGTGTGACACATTTATTTACTAAGCTAGTAACCACAAAAATGAGCTGTGTGGCAGCTCCATTGAGCACAATGCTAATAATTGACAGGGCAGTCCAGATGGTGAAATAGAGGTGAACAGAATGGATTTTGCCAGATATTAAACTTGACCACAGATGGAGGTGGCTATTTTTATTAGTAAGCTCTGAAGGGGAAATGCCATGCACCCACATTTACACTGCTATAACACTTCTGGTTTTAGCTCCTATGAATCTTATTTTCCTTCCACAGATCTGAAAGGGCTTTATAGAGAAATTGCACTGAGGAGCAGAAACCATGTTGCTTAACTCCTAGATCGATGTGCAATCTGTTGAACAACATTTCTCAAACACTTCAGCCTTGTTGTCTTTCTTGGATCACAAGACAGTCTGAATCACAGACTAAAGTAAATGTTAAGATTTTGCACTGAGAGATGATCCAGGTCCTGTAGGCTTTGGTGAAACGTTAAGATAGGCAGATGGAGGGAAAGTCTGGAAAAACTATGCTAGGCTGCATTTGTTATACTCAGGGTTTGCATAGGTTTATACACTAGGCCTGTATTACTTTAATCTCATGTCTCTAAGAATTTTGAATTTGACCTTGGCATGGTCACAAACAAAACCAGAAATTGGCCTGGAGGAGAGCATCCATCCACCTGGCAAGGAGGAAAACAGACCCAGTAGGCAGTGCCACCTCAAGTGGGCAGAGAGGATTGCCTGGTGGGGTGCAGAGCTGGGGTCCCTGGCAGCCACTGCATCATCAGAGACTCTTTATCTGAGCCAGCTCTGTGCTGTTGGCTGGTTTGGCCACTCTCAGAGCCATGACCTTGCACTATGGCTGGGAAAGTGGAAACTTCCCTGTGAGACTCTCCTGTGAGCACAGCCTTGGCTCCTACTTCATGCTCTTCCTCCCACCAGTATCTTTGAATGTGACATTACTGGGATGTCCAGGGAACAGCAAAGAACCATCTTCTGGTGTCCCCACCAGGCCAGAGGGTCATACTCCCTCCTTTCCCTCCTCCACTCCATGTTCTTCACTCCTAATCCCTCCTGAAATACCATGTTTTATTCCAATTATTAAGCAGACCTATTCCCCATGAGTGCTCCAACCTCACCAGGGCACGATGCAACCACCAAAGGAGCCAGTCCCTCTGCCATACACAGACATGGCTTCACCAGCATCACTTTTGGCACAGAAGTCATTAATTTGGCCAATGACAGCACTGAGAAGTCTCAAGGCATCCCATGTGGAAATTACAAAGTAGCTGCCCATGGCAAGGAAGTTAAAATAAGATTGGATGGAGCCCTTGAAAATGATAAGAACTGAGATTTAGCAGATCTCCACTAAATCCCTGTGGAATCTGGGGAGATGTTATTTCCTTCCACTATTTTTTTTCTCCCTTTAAGCTTAAAACCAAAACTAAATGCTTTCTCTTCTTTTGCTCCCCCTCCTCCTGAAATCCATAACGTTATAATTAAAATGTCATAGTGAAACCACTCAATATTTATCAAGAGTCAGATGCTGGCAGGTACAGTTTGGGATCCAGATCCAAAGCTAGCATAAACTGGTGGAGCTATTGGGGGCTGCCTAATTTACACTAGGAAACGATTTGGCCTGAGGTTTCACATTTTCTTGTCCATCCCTGAATATATAAATGCTGGCTCAAAACTGTGTTTTCAAGAAGTTTCCTGTGAGTATTAATTTGAACAAGAGCAATCAAAAATCCCTGGTATTTCATGGAGGCTGCATAGCTGCAGTTTCCCACTGCAGGAGGGCAGTACGGTTTCATTTGCAGCATCTGTCCTTTTAAATGGAAGAATAATACTTGTCTTCATCTGTTTTTATTTATCTTACTGCTCTTGTCAGCCAATACTTGCAGATTGTGGCTCACCATTTATTGTTCACCCAACCATTCCACTTAGGCAAAATGCCTCTTAATATGCTCCATAAAGAAACTTTACCCATTTGGCTCATGGTGCTGTTAATTTGCATATCATTACAATCTCATTAGATTTACGGCTCTGATCGAATACTTCCACCACCCTGTTACTCTGTGCTGGAAATCTACAGGCTTTTGTTAATGCTCTCTATCTCTGAAATGCCTCTTCTNTTTTTTTTTAGTTTTTTCTTTTATTATCAGAAGGATTTGTGCAGGAAAAGTATATTCAAGGCTGGGGAAGTCAGCACTGCATGCTCACGGGGACAGGAAAAACATAAAAGAGTCAGGAAAGACAGACAAAAATATGTATCCAATGATGGTGTGTGGCCCTTTTGAGTTGCAATTTAAGAAAGCACCAGCCACATGTAAATTTAATCTCCAGGCCCTCATTTGTCTTTAGGTTTGATCCTTCTTCTAGAGATGAACCACACCAAAGGTAATGTTTTTGGCTCAGGTATCCTTTCAAAAAAATAAGAATGCAAAAGGGCAGTGACTGCCACATCCATGCAAACATGTTCATGCCAGCCAAGCTTGGCAGCCAATATTCCCACTAGTGAACATGTGCTCTTATTTAAAATATTTGCAGTCATTTAATTCTTCATGTCTCTGGTGATCATGTACAAGTGATTCACACTGCACACTCTGTCCCTGAAGAGCCTGTGATGATCATAATTCAAACAGATCTATTACCTTTTAGCTTTCCAAATGTAATTATAATCCAATTAATTAGGTACTCTCAGTTGATTCTGGGTTTCTTCCTCCAATCCCAGTCTATTGCCATATGAAACTAATGGCTGTGAGTGCTTAAGATCATTCTCCATCAGTGCTCGTTCTGCAGGAGAGGTTAATGATAAACTCAGGCAGGTGTTTGGCAGGCAGTGGCAGGAAGCATTTTTTAACATGCTGCTCAAACAAATTTTGCATCCCATTCCAACCTTCTGCTATTTGACTCAGTTCTCTTTTCTGTGTGAAACGCTTCCTCCAGGAGTCACAATGGGTTAAGGAGAGTGAAAGAAAAGGAAAAAAGGCTGTTCCATTATTCAGCATCGTTTGCTTAACAAAGCTCTGTCCCCATTAGTGCCTCAAAGACAGAAGGCTCCAAGCTCCCTGGGAAGAGCAGCACGTGGAATATCAGGTGAGGGCACAACAAAGCAGGAGATGGTTTCCTCTGTAGCTTGAAGGAAGGAATAAGCCCTCATCCCACCTGGGAAGGTGACCCAATTAAAGTAACCGGGAGGTAAAAAAAAATGTTAAAGGAAAAAGTATAGGCAAAAAGGTATTAAAAACTTTCTTTCCTTCCTTTGCCTTCTATATCAAAGATTCAAGGCATCCTTGCCAAAATCCAGGATAAACCCAAAATGAAGATCCAGGAGTGCTGTGGCTACAGCCATGGGGAGATATCTTTCTCCTCAAAACCAGGATGGTCACAAGCACCCACCCTCAGCCACAGAGGGTGAATTGTCCCTGGATAAGCTCCCTCCAGGCCCCCCCATCTCACCAGGTCCTGGACAAGTCTTGCAAACACCTCACCCAGCAACTCCAGGTGCTGCAATAGGGCCTTGCAGCTCACAGACCCAGCATCAGCCAGAGACCAGGACAAGGGAATGTCTGCATGGAAGCCTCCCTCCATGGGCTGACAGGGTCTAAAGGCACATCTGTAACGTTCTCCAGCCTCAGCAACGTGTCTGCAGCCTTTGAGCCCCCTGGGAATGGGTCATCCAGCAGCATTTATGCATAAATAGTGTGTGAATATGAAAGGAGGAGCCATGCATCAGCTCAGCTCTGCCTGTGACACTGGACAGGTCACTCTGTCCCTAATGCTGTACCCACCTTCTCAGTTACCAGTTCTTCTCATTAGATTGGGAAAATTACCAGCACTCTGGGGCTCTGGTTTTCACCTGAAATTTCTGAAGGCTGCAAAACAGAAATTATGAGCATTAGAATGCTCTGGATTCCATTGAGAATGCTCAGTAAGATCACTTGCTAATTATAACACATCATGCACAGACCTCAATCCACCCACAACCTTCTGGCTACATCAGGTTTTTAACTGATGGTCCTGGGCTAAAATCATGGAGATTTTCCAGGCTGTATCTGCACGTGAGAGAATACCCAAATACGGGAAATCTTGCTTGAAAACCAAACCATGAGGAACAGAGGAAATTTCCAAGTAGAACACTCTTCATAAAAATATCTCTTCCTCTTCTCTTCTCTTCTCTTCTCTTCTCTTCTCTTCTCTTCTCTTCTCTTCTCTTCTCTTCTCTTCTCTTCTCTTCTCTTCTCTTCTCTTCTCTTCTCTTCTCTTCTCTTCTCTTCTCTTCTCTTCTCTTCTCTCTCTTTTATTCTCTTGACTTTTTGTCGCTTGTCTTTTAATCTCTTGTCTTTTTTCTTCTCTTGTCTTTTCTTTCCAACTCTTGTCTTCTTTTCACTTCTTTTTTTTTTTTTTTCCATTTTTTTCCTTTTCCCTTTCATCTTCAAAATGCTGCACAAAAGACCTTTAAAAAGTGGGCGGAGGAGGAGGGCAGCAAGAGATAGCTCTGAGGTACATTTCAATCTGCATGGTTCAGGAAGGAAGGAATTTTCAATCTCCTCTCTATCATTTTCGATATCATTAATCCTGAACACTCCATTTTCCATGCTCGCCCGCCCAGGCCCGGAGAGTGAGCGACACATAAAGTGACACATATTCATCACTTGGCACCCAGCGCCGTGAAGGCTGTAATGTAATATTAGTGTTGTGTTATCACTGTGTCTCTCTCGCCAGCCTTGGCTGCGGCGGCGGCAGATGACATGAATCGATCACCTGTGACATTTTTGATTTGGTGTCACTTTCCCCGTTGCTGCCATTTGTTTTGGCAGTTAAGAAGTAATTGTGTGACATTAGCATGGAAAGGCTCGCTCTCCCAACCCCTCTTCTCAAGCAGGAAGAGGGGGATGAATCTCTTTTGTCTTGTTCCATGGGTTCAGAGAGGCTTGCAAGGGATAGGGTATTTGCTGCAAGCTCGTTCCCAGGTGGCTCCTTAAAGCCAGCAGGGGATGCAAGGCCTGAGCCAGGGATGTCTCCTGCAGAAAGCAGCCAAGCTGCTCTCCTCAAGTGGGGAGCACGGTGGGACAAGGTGGCTTTAGAAGACACAAACAAGCCATGGTCCCTGCCCTGCCAGAGGTTTCCCCAGGTGACTTTGGGTATGTCACTGAGTCCTCACCAGGGCTGAGACACCAGCTCCCCAGGGGGCTGCTGCTCAGTGAAAGGCACTAAGAGGATCCCCACTCAGGTCAGGCCTGGGGGCTTTGCTCCACTGAAGTCACAGGATCTCGTTCCTCCAGCTGCAGACATGCTCCATAAAAGTGAATACTGTTAGTAATCAGGGGAGGTAAATCAATTAATTTGCACTGCAGCCCTGGAATCTCCAACACCATCACACCTTGGTCATTCCAGCATCAGCCTCCCCCTCGTATGTACTCAGCCGTGGGAAGTCAGTCACTGCTCTCTCAAATGTCATAAAGGTGTCATGCAAAGGTAAAAGAGAAAGGCATAAACCATCAAAGTCCTGGGAATGGGCTCCTGAAAACAGGAATATGCTGTGGTTGTCCCTCCAGGTTTTAATCAACCAGTTATTAGCTGGGACCACTACTATGAGATGGAAAGTGCAATGGGGTGGCAATGGGAGGCTTTGCTTTGATATCTGGAGATTCCCAGTGAAGGGAAGAACCAAATCTTGGTGCTGAATCAACTGAGCTGGGCTCACAGCAGCACCTTTACAATGATGGGTTTTAGAAGTTAATGCTTTGCACCAAATCATTAATTCTTGCATCAGGCAAACCCACAGAAGCCACAATGTCATCCAGTAAAACACTGAGAATCTCAGCATTTTAATGCATTTTGTCACAGCAGGTAGGGTGGAGGTTAATACCCACACACCAGGGACCAGAGACATTTGGTTAATTTAGGAAATGCTATCCCTGAAGGGAGAATTTTTGTAATTGTCCACTGGGAGCTTTCTTATAACTTCTGCTAAAGCAGCTTGCACTGGCCAGTCAGAGAGGAAAACCTGCTCAGGACCAGCTGAGCTGGTCCCAGGTGAGGGCTGGTGTGCTCCCCGTGCCCTGGGTCCCTCACTGCTCTCGGGGGCAAGCTGGGCCACATTGTGGCAATTTCACACACGGCTGCTTTTCAGCTGCTGGGGCAGAAGCTGGGGGTGGAGGCTGGAGGACATCAAGCGTTGGGGAAAACCCTGGCTGGTCCCCCCACATGGCTGTGGTGATAACCCCCTCCCTGCCAGCTGGACCCGTTAACCCAGTCAGGAGACAAATTGTTCCACGTGTCAATTTTCCATTTAAAATGCAAACTAGATTTGACAGAGTAAACTGAATAAAGATTTGGATCGGATAATCCAGTAAAAGCTAATTACTAAAACAAAATGAGACACTGAGACGCAATCTCCCTCCTCCCCTCTCTAACGAGGTTCATTTGATGAGTTCTCTGCCTCGAGTATTAGCACTTTCTACCAAGAAACACAAGCTATTAACTCCTTTTAACAATTTATGATGTTCAATAAACTGATTAGGAGCCCATGGTACATAATTTAAAACCATTTGGATGTCCTATGGCCATTAAAGAGAAAGCAATGAGTCTGAACAACCCTGCTAATTATAGGTCTTGATGACTCCTGATTAGAAATCCTAATTAGGTGTCCTAACGAAATCTTTTCTTGTTTTTAAATTTATTGTCTTCATCTCCTCACCTTGTTTACCAGATGATTTAGGAAAGTTAAGAACAGACCTTCCCTAAACTAAAAATTCATTAGCAAAACAGAGAAAGGCTGACAGCATCACTAATAAAAATGCCTTAACACAAGCTCCTAAATACTCTGAGTTTGGTGTTATTCTGCAGTGTAAAGCCAGTTACAGAGTTTGGTGGGCTGTCTTTCCTTCTGTCTTTTCTTCTTCAATTTATTGTGTATTATTGAAAAGCCCCAATAAATGAAATATTAAAAATTGCTTTTAATCTCTTTTCTATCCAATGTGAAGCTTCCCTAGAAAACAAAAAAAAAAATTTCTTATCTTTAGTATTGGTTCAAACTACAAACATCTTTTTCCTTGGATTTTTGATTTTCTTTTAGAGGTTATGTTTATTGCTGACTCAAAAATCTACCATTTTTCATATTAATTTTCATAATCAGTTCAGCTGTGATAAAATTATTTGAAAACCTATAATCAAAAGTGTATTTCTGATGCAAAGTTTAGGAATAACCATAATCTGAATCTGGCAGTTTTCATGTCCAGCCTCTCCAAGCCTAATTTTGTGCCCTGGGATGATGTGCAGGGAAGGAAGCACCAGTGGAAAGATGAGCTCGTCCAAACAGAGGTAGGACAGGGAAGGAAACCTTCCCCAAAGTCCTGTTACAACCTGGTTTTCCAGGATTCAGTCTGGGCAAACACAAGGTCAGTATCACCAAGAAGGGAAAAGCAGAGAACCCAATACCCTTTGGAAAGGTTCATTAACAGATAATCCTCCTCCCTCCCAAAAATCTGTCCCTCATTTCTGCTCTAAATTCATCTTTATCTTCTAACCACTGGGCTTTGTTCAGCTTTTGTCTGCTGGATTAAAAACCTGTCTGCTACCAGAACTTTGCTTCCTGGGAAAGCATTCATAGATGAAAATCGAGTCACCATTTAACCTTCTCTTTGTTAACTCAGATGAGCTTAATCTAGCTGGAACACTCTTATGCAATAGCAGAGTTATGAGTGTGTGTGATAATATCCTCCTTGGCATTCAAGAACAGAGCTATGTAGAGGCTTTTCCTAAAATTTCAACCTATGGAGCACCAAAGTTAAAACAACAGGAACAGCAATGGTTTTCCAATGACCAGAAAATAGCAAGGGTATATCGACATTTCCAGCAAACCTGGGAGAAGGATTCCAGTGCTACCTCCATCCACCCTGTGCAAACACAGACCAGGGATGGGTTTGGCCCATCTTTCTGGGTTGGAGAAGCCCAGATTTAGCACAGATGAGGTGCCCTTGCTTGGGTGATCTGGAGGGACTAAGTCAAGACAGGGCTTGGCATCTGGTACCTCAGTGTCCAAGGAGAGATCCTGTGCTCAGATCCTAAAAAAACCCTCTGAATTTTTAAATTATTTGATAAATACTGGACAATAGGACAGCAAACACAAGATAGTAATTTAGCTGGACTGGTAATTGTCTTTATTTCCTGGCAAGGAATCTGTTGATTCTAGGCACAGATAGATACAAACATTCATGAAAAGACTGTACAGAACCCTTGTCAGTATAAATTTGGCAGCCTGATAGAAAAGCATAGATCCACCCTCTGGGAAAACTGTTGGTCAATCAAAAATTTTTGCAGTTACTGAAAATTTTGTGCTTACACTTGCATTTTTTTAAAGCAATTGACAGCTGACAAATAAGAAAAAGTTTTTACTGCAAGAATAAAAAGTTTTAGAAGGGCAGGAAGTATTTCAAGTTTGAAAAGGAAAGAAAATGAAGGCAAGTAAGGGGGGACTGAGAAGAGCTATTTTGGGAGAGAAAGAGCTGTGAGAAAGGTTATTTGACATTTACAGAAATTTCAGATCAAATGTGCACTGCCTGCACACCAGGCCTGCTGTGAGCCAACTCACCTCCTTTCCAAATGACAGTGGTCCTCCTTGTGGATCCACATCTCATGGCAAGAAGCAGTGGCCTGTACCTGGTGAGACCCAGCAGAATGGCCACCCCAAAGGCAGCCCAGGTGAAAGGTGGTCAGAGCCAAAGGCCTGTTGTTTGTGTTGGTTTGACATGTCAGCCAAGAGCATCTTCATCCCTGCCTTGTAAATACCATCACAGCATGATTGGGAGGGCAAAATCTTCTTTTAGGATATGATGTTCCATCCTGCACAAAGCTATCACGTGAGTTTTAATCTGAAACTTTGCCCTTTAGTTGTGTTTGACATGAATTTCACTTTCAGTAATACTTACTTAGCACGCCAAAGCCATAGGTGTTATCGGCAGGATCTCTTTTTTTGGGTGATCCACATGGGGAATATGTGACCTTTAACTCTTTTTAATGCCCAGCAGAAAGAGGCTGCCTTTCTCCCAGAGAGCTGAGCTCTTCATTTGTTATCTCAATCTGGGATTTAGCAGGATTCAAAGCTGATTAGTTTAGAAAGCATATGGGCGATGAAAGACATTTTACGTAATGGGTTTACAGGTCCCATTTGGAAAACAAGAAACCACACTATTCACTCTGAAGAGTTAATATTGCCATGCTTTTTATTTTTAGAGTTGAGTTTTTCCACTGTGGGATATTTTCTCACCCAAGGTGATCATGCTGTGGGACTACAACCAAACCATCTCTCCAGGCAAAGCAGCATCAAAGAGATTTTCCTTTCTTTGGTAGAGAGAAACAAAAGAGTTTCATTGGGAACAATGGCCAGTTGTGAATCACTGAATTGAAATGTTCCTGTCTTCCCCTTTTACCAGTTTATTAAGCAGTTTGACAAAACTGATAGGATTTCCTACTTTCATGTTCCTCCAAATCTATACTTTCTTAGAGAAAAAAAAACCCAACCAACAAAAAACATGTCTCTTGATTTAGATTCTAGACTTAATGATTGCAATAGAAATAATTCAGTATTGATGGCAAATTGACAAATTCAGTCCTCTTAATCATTTACAGGATGAAGTCCCTTACAATAAGGAAGGCTGGGGGCATATTGCTGAAACAATCCTATTCCTTAGTTCCTAGCCTTGTCCTTTAACAGGTGTGGGTATGATTTTTGTTCTCTGTAAAACACCAGGGTCAAGGTGACGAGTGCAGAATCACTGAGACGTGTATGGAACAATTGCTCTTTCAGACACATGATTTATGAAGTATCTGACTAATGTGGTCATGGGAGCCTGAGAGGAAGGCAGGGAAGCTGGTTAAGAGGCACTTAGCTCCCCTCTCTAGGCCCACATGTGCATCCCATACCCAGAGTAGCATTCATCTCACTCCATGGTAGCGGTTTGAAATTTCGGCTTTTCATTTAAGCCAATAGTCAAAGTTCCTTCTCAGTCCATGGGGAGATCAGCAGCTGGAGGTGATGATTCATTCCCCCTCTATCAGGCATTATCACCTACAGATACCCTACCCCACAGTCCTAGCAAATGCCTAAACACCTGATTTCTAAACAGACAAGACAAAACCCCAAGTACCCATTTCACCTTGAGCCCAAACACATCTGACATTCACCTTTCCATGCAGCTCAGCTCACCATGGTCCATCTAAGATGGGACAGGTGAAGGAGGGCTGACCAGGAATTTGTTTGCCTCTTACCCAGCCTTCTAACACACCCCTGAGAGCAGCCCCTGCTGAGACATCTCTAAGGACAATGGCTCTGGGTCTGGGTGGAGGCTGGTGACCACTGGTGTCCCTCAGAGCTGTGTTGTGGGACCAGCACTCTTTCTATGACACAAGCACAGTGACATTGAGTGCACCTAGCAGGTCTGCAGGTGACACCAAGCTGAGTGGCTGTGTTGACACTCCTGAAGGACAGGAATGTCACCCAGGAATGTCACCCAGGGGGACTTGGACGAATTTGAGAAGTGTGCCCAGGGGAAACGAATGAAATTCAACAAGCCCAGGTGCCAGGGGCTGCACCTGAGTCAGGGCAATCCCAGACATGGGTATGGACTGGGAGAAGATGTCCTTGAGAGCAGCCCTGTGGAAAAGGACTTGGGGGTTCTCATGGATGAAAAGCTGAACATGATCAGTGATGCATTCTTGCAGCCCAAAACAGCAGGACTGTCCCAGCCTTTCCACCTGGCACTGGGATGATGCTGGCATGGACATGTGGACTGTTACTGCAAGGTACTGAAATCAACAAGTCACCCTTTACCTCTGATTTAGGGGAAAATTGCCCTGGCTATAGCTACTACAAAATAGGAATAATGGCCTTTAATTAGCAATCAGAGCTAACCTCTTTCTGCCTGAAAAATGGGCACTGTTTTTAATTATACTCCCAGGGCACTATCCTGCCATCCTGGTTCCAAACTCTACTGCTGCCACAAGTACAATACAAAGAAAGATCTAAGCAGGGCCCATTCTCTACATGCAGCTCAATAGCTCTCCCTGTCATATTCTTCATCGCCAACAAGTTCTGATTTTTTTTTGTTTTTTTTTTTTTGACGTATCTAAGATGAATATTCAAGGTTTTAGCCCAATTTACACATCTGTAATCCGGCAGTGAGAATAAAAGGTTGTCAGACAAAATAAATGTGTGTCTCAAGGTCAGACCAGGTTGAAACCGATAATGGTGCTTAACAGCCTCTGCCATGCTTCTGCAATGATCAGCATTGCTCTAATTGACAAATTAGCTGTCCATATGGGCTCAGAGGCAATCATACATCCATAAATCCCAATAAATACAAACATAATCTGATCTAAGTTGGATCAGCCAAATAAGTTAAAGCAAGATTTAACACCTTAAAGGATTGCATTTAAGGAAAATCACTGTTAGACAAGATTCATGTAGCCATATGGTCAGAACAGAGGCCACCAGGGCTCATCCCTACTCTGGCTCTCCCTGTCTCCTGCCAGACTGTGTGGAACCAGCCACAGACCAACCAGCCTGTGCTTGCCAGGGGCCAATGGGATGGGGGTCCCTCCCCCAGAAATTTGCTTGAGACGTTGCTTTTGGGCAGGGCCAGACCTGGCTCTGGGTTGGCTGCTGCTTCCCCAGTGGTCTGGCAGTGCCCAGGGGTGGCTGGAGCCTCACCCTCCTTCGGGCAGCACTGTTGGTAGGGGATTAATCGAGGGGAGCAGCAAGGCTGGATGAACTTTGAGATTATCCCTGTTTGTCTCCTTCCATCTGCGAGCAGGTGGGCTGTTCTGCCCTCTGCAGTGGGCTCTGAGGGATGCCCATGGAGGCTCTTGTGTTGCTGTAATCACAACTTCCCATGATTTCCTGAAAAAGAGATCCATGCAGTCAGCCAATGTGTGTCCATCTGTGTTCTTCTCAGCTCCTTCCCCACTTTCCCTCCTCAAAATCACTTCTAAATCCCTTGGCAATGTCAACCACAGAGGTCTCCAAGACATACTTTTCATAGACAGCTGGGAAGTTTCTGCAAACTTCTGGAAAACAGCCTGGTAGAGCAGAAAGACTTTGGAAGTTCTTGCAAGAGAGGGAGGCTGAGACTGTGCTCAACATCCCAGACCCCACAGAGGTGAGTGGCACAGCAGCAATCTCACCTCCTAAACAGGCTTCAGAGTTCGTGGTGTAACAGGAGTTCTCAGCACTGTTAGGTCCAGGCAGACTCCTAAAGCCCCATCCAGGTCTCTATCCCAGAAGCTGCTGGCTACCCTTTGGTAGGACCAAAATGTGTGGTTCCCCTGAAGGCTGAGGATGTTGCTGAAGGCACTGAGAAGGATATCAAACGCTCTGTGGTTATAAAACCTTTCTGCATATTTATCCTGGCTGTTCTTTGAAAAACAGCTTGGCTTTTTCCAGGGACATCATCAAAGGCTCCCAGTTTTTGTTGCTTTGTCTCCCCCACTCAGGATAACCTGTCAGGGCCCCTGAAGTGCTTATTCATAGCCCAGAGGCTTGGAGAGTCTGGCCTCAGGGACAAGATGGAAAAATGGACCTTGAATTATCCCAGCAGCTGGGGAAGGGTGTAGTAGACTGAGATTGGGTGGCCTAGTCTTCGACACCTCTCACTGGGGAGAAGGATGGATATTAAAGATGAGAGCTGTAAAGAGTTCCCCCACTGGGGTAGGAAGTGTAGATGTCCAGGGTATGATACACAAGTTGAAACCTTGGATCTTCCTCAGGCCAGGTTCAGCTCAAGTCAGCTTCAGCAGAAGGAGAGCATCCCCTACCCAGCTCACCTGTTTGTGAGGGCATTTCCTGCCTGTCTGTCCCGTCTCTCATGAGACAACAAAAGTTTTGGCTGCTTTGCAGACTTCGGAGTCACTGTGGACATCAGAAATCCAGGAGGTGGGATGGGAGAGAGCAACACAGAGACATAGATCAAAATAAAAAATAGTGAAAAAAGGGCAGCAGAAGGTTCTCATCTACAGTCCCTCCTTCAGTAGGTCCTGCTTAAACAGCCTTAGGGGCTGAACTTCTTGGTGTCAACCTCCTGACTTCAATTGACTTTGGATCGAGTTCTGAATTAAGCAGTAAATCACAATGCCCATCCTAGGCACTGGATGGGTGATGCAAGAGTTAGACAGTGATTTATGAGGGACTGACCCAGGGCCAGTATGCTCACCTTGAAATAGAGCCTTCACCTTTCTGGACTGTCTTATGAAAAAACAACTAAAGTCTCCAGCTTTGCTGCCAGAATGGTCCTTCAGAGGACTTTATCAGCACAAAGAGGTTATCAGAAACATTTGTGGACCCATGCAGACAGTTTTGGAGGTTCTTGTTTGCTCTGTTGTGTCTGCTCAAACAAGACTGCCAACTGTGCAATGGGTTAAGTGGAACTTCTGCACTCTGCCACCTCTCCTTTCCCATGCACACAAAGGTGTTATCCACACATCAAAATGCATCAAGGTTTACGCTATTTCAAATGTGAATTCAAATGATTGCACGATTTTTACACTGTTTTTTACTTAGGTGTCTTGATTGCAAGCTCAGTATTTCAAAGAGATGGAAACAAAATTATGCAAGATTCAGGGAATTCTTTGTATTCCTTGTGTTCATATATTTTCAGGAAGCCATCTCAAATTGCACTTATATATATACAAAGTGGCAGGAAGCTCAGAGACAGCAAATAAAGACTGTTTGTTCACTGTCTCTTCCAGTACAAGAAGCTGGCATAATCTCGTGACACTAATGAGCTTGTAAATACATTATGGAACTCCACAGTAAGTGATGGTTTGGATGTTAAAATGTTATTTTACTTCAAAAGGCAACTGAACAAATTCATGAAGAAAACAGAGATGTTCCATCCCAAGATACCACTGCTGGCTCTCTAGGTCTAAACAGCAAAGTGACAGAGAATATTCTGGAAAAGTGTTCCCTGTAGCCTCCCTTTTGGGCACTTTCAGAAATAGGGTCAACACTGTTTCCAGCAGGTGTTTGGCCTCATCTGTCCATCCATTCCAAAGCATTTAGATCCTTTTGTTCCTGGGGAAATCCCACAACACGGTTGGCTGTTCTGTTGGGGTCCCTTTGGTGACAAAACCTCTCCTCACACGCTTCCAAGGTGCTGCACACACGGCCTTCTCCTGGATACAGCCACAACTCAACAGCTGCCATTGGGCAACCCCACAGCTCCCTTCTGTTGCTTACTCCTTGCACCCAATAGGGTCACCCCAGTGCAGCAGCTTCCTGTATTTTGCCATTAGATTAAGGGATTACTGATGATGATTCCCTGAGCAAACACGGACCGTGGCTGTCCTAGCAACAGGCTGATAAACCTTGGTTCCATGTTTTAATTCCTCAAATTCCATTAGAAGACATTCTTACAGTTTAAGGCATAATATGTTTGTTTTTCCAGCTCTAATGAGGATTATTAAGTGCAAGGGATGCAGTAAATGTGCTTGTCATTAGCAGCCTTTATAGATATTTTCCTAGGCTTGCTATCACATATTTCCTACCCTTTAGATCTTTCAGTCTAAAAGGGAAACACGAAGATAAGAAGTGAAAAAATAAATCTGTGTATGAATGTCCAGGCACATATAAAGCTCTTTTCCCTAGACTTATCTTTTTTCTCCATTTCCATGTGGGGCAGATTTGTTGTCAGATGGAGTTTGAAGGTCTATGGGAGTCTGTGACTGCCATTGACAAAAACGGGCTTTAGTTGAGACTGGCTGAGAATACAAAGAAACAGAGCTCTGCAATTGATGGGCTGGAAGATGAGAACAGGAAAAGTAGCAAAGAGACATATGGCAAGGGCACAAAGAGACACACAGAGACAAGACAAAGCTACAGGCTTTAAGTGAGGCTTCAAGCTTGCCTATCATACACATCTCTTATGAAATGACCCATTTAAATTACCCATTAGCTAATCCTCCCAGCCACTTTCAGGCTTTCAGTGAGCATTAGGGCAGAGCATTGTAGGGAGAGATGTGAAGCCTGGACCTCAGCCCAGGTAGAAATCTCCCTTAAGACAGATCAATCTCAGGTTTAACTGAGCACCTTTGAGCAGGGTGGATGTTTCTGTTGCTGCAAGAAAACTTTAGGAAACAGCACTAGAAACATCCTCTTGGCAGAAGGGCCCCAAGTCCTTTAATACCATGGGGGAACCCACGAGAATCACTAGGCAAACACAGGTTAAAAGCCAGAGCTGGGAATATCAGCCCTTTGTTGGTCTGGATGCTTGGAAGACCTTCCAAGCACAGCAAAAGTAGGTGGCAGAGCTGTGGTTGGGAAAATACCCTCCAAAAACCACTGGAGGCAGCTCTCCACCAAGGATGGCCTTGCCATGAGAGCAGATTCCTTTGGGAACCTGTCAGACACATTCACAGTGCAGTCATTGCCACCCCTGAGCCACTAATCCAGGTGCCCTCGTGCAGGTGAGGGAGGGCAGCAGCCAGATCTGCACTGAGCCCAGCTGCAGGCACAGCAAATACTGAAGGATCTCCTGGCAGAGAGAGGGAATGGGGCTCTTCCACATCTTCTTGGTGAGGGTCAGCCCCCTGAGGGCAGCGTGGACAGCAGCCTGGGGTGCTCACTGCAAACACCTTCTAGCACAAAGATGTCATTGTAGGCCCTCGATATTTTCATGTCACAGCTCCTGTGTTTCTCTTCTGACCAAGGAGTGCGTGGGGAAGGGGCAAAGGACAAGAAAAAAATATAAAGCCCATAGGGACTGTAAGTAATAAAAGGCTGCAGCAGATTTGTCACACTGCTTCACTTCTTATTAAATTGAATGGTCTCAGTAGAGAGAGACATAAAAGAAAACACAGATTCAAATACCTCTGAACTCTGGAAATACTTGGAGATAGCTCTAATTCTTCATTTATCATTATTATATCTACTAAGGGAAGAGATGTATTTTTTAATGCACGTCCCAAATTATTTTTTAAATACTTACCTTAAATAAACAGAGCTGCTCCAAAACAGTTTTGATTTTCTACAACAGTCTTTTAATATTGTCCCTATTAATTCTATTTAAAAAATAAAATCCTTCAGAAAAAATATTTTAGTACATTTTTTTTGACCTGTGAACATTGAAACCTAAAAGTGCTGGAGCTCCCCATGCAGCACAGCTGTACTGATTCTCAAGGTTATGTGAATTTTTTGTGATAGAAGACCAGAATTTAACTGAGTAAGAATTAGAAATAGAGGAAATTCAGAGTCTTTTTTAATATTAAACTCAAAGCCTTTCCCAGAGCTGAGTGTTTCACTTCAGCCGGAATTTGCCTGAACTCATTTCTGGATTTGAAAGTGATTTTAGAAACCAAAGCCTAAGTGGGGAGTGATTTACCAAAGAAATACTCACTTCTGTGCAATATTCTTAGCACTAAAAAGAACTATTTTCTTTTCTTTTTAAAATGCCATTAGAAGTCAGATTCCTTATTACTTGTAGTTCCTCCTTGCCCCAAGATCAACCTCATACAACCAGCTGTGCTTACAGCCAGCAGGATATTGCTGCATGAGAACCCAAGGAGTGATACGTTGCAAAAAATAAAGGTGATGTTCCCCAAAATCAGGACTGTGTAAGGTAGCTGAGCTTGGGCAAATAAAATGCAAAAATTAAAACCATAGAAAAACCCCACCAAACCTGAAAAACCAAAGGGAGTGGAGAAAGATCTCGAAAATAAACATGAAAAACTATATGGGATTCTCAAAACCGATCTCTCTTTCAACAATCACCACACTGGTATTAGCTGTAATTTGCCAAAACCTTTTCCACCTGAGCCTTGTGCATACAGAGAGGTGTTGTCAGTTCAGGAGGTGTTGGGCACACAGATAAGCCTGATCCTGACTCCAGGGGAGTCATTTGGGCTGGGAGTGGGTGGATCAGCAGGCAGATGCTCAGCGGATGTGACCGCTCGCCCTTCGCTTCAGAAGCAAATAAACAAAGTTTCCTTTATTTACTCAAGGTCTTAAATAAAAGCTTGATTTTCGTGGCACCTCAGTTGAAAAGAAAATCTTCTGAAATATTTTATTTTTCTACAGGAAAGCACAAGGAATGTGCTTATTTAGCTGAGATAAAATGATAATTCCTAAGAAATCATTGTGGATTAGGGAGCGAAGCGATTAGAGGGAGATGGTATATTTATGAATGTGTGCATAGCCCCGCTGGTTAAAGGGGTATTAATCCCTCTTAGTCTGCAAAAGGACCTTCAGACTGCTCAAGCAAGCAGGGCTTAGGCACTGCAAGCTTCCTAGAAAGTCCTAAATCTTCACATTAGCTCCCTGCGTTTCCTCATCTTAAAGTCTAAGCCGTTTTCTAAAGGATACTTCCATAAACAAGCCCCCTCAGAATCTGCGAGGATTTGGAAATCCGGATTGGAGAAATTTTTTAAATCCAAGGTCCAAGTGGATAGAAGAAGATTAGGTTGCAGTTAAAAAGGCCACCTTTAAAGAGACAGTGCTGTCCTAGATCATTATTTAGGCTGAACTGAAAGAGAAAAAGAAAGAGAGGGGAAAGAATAGAAGACAAAAAGGAAAGAAAGAAAAAAAGTGTTGGATCAGTGATCCAGTTGACTCAGTGTCCTGCATGGTCCCAGAGCCTTTCTGGGGGGAGAAGATGTGTGTACCTGCCAAAAACAACACCATATTTGTCACACAGTATTAAAATTACTCGTGGCTGCTCAACCCAGGGGGTTCAGAGGGACTCTCTGTCCTCTTTTCTGTGAGATGTCCCTGGCTGCCACCAAATTGCATCTGTGTTTGTCTGCCAAAGGTGGACAGCACATGTGGCAGCTCAGATTTGCAGATTCTCAGGGGATTCCTCAGGGAAATTGGGGGCATCCTTCAGGGACTGATTGGGTCATTCTGAATAAGCTTCACTTGTTCACAAGGTGGTGGTTCATGAGACACTCGTGAGGCTGTCCTATCTCTCCTCCCATAAAAGTGTTTGCAGCCAGTCTTCACATTCTGCACAGCCTGCAGGGAGGAGGGACAGTGAACCTACAGGGGAGCCAAGTTCAGCAGAAGACAATGAACTCTGGCTCCCTCTTTTCACTCCCCAGGGCTGATGTCCACCAGATTTCCAATGGATTTAACTTACAGTCCTGGTTATTCCACCAGAACAGCCAAAGAGCATAGAAACCCTTTCACACCTGCCTACTTTGCCTTAATCAGGGGAAAAATCAAGCAGATGTTGAGGGGAAAAGGAAACAGATTACATATGATGATGACTACAGAAGTAGGAATGACACTTGACACCAATCTGTAGTCCTGGCTGGGTCTTAGCTATGGTTATACTTAGGAATATATAGATTAAATTAAAACTTTTAATTAACAAGAAGTGTCCTGACACCAAAACAGGGCTCCCCATTGTGCCTGCAGTGTGCAGAGGTGCTCAGAGTGCTGACAGAAAACACAGGTCTGGGCATTGCTTCCTTTTTTCTTAGCAGCTGGTTAAGGTGAATTGTACAGGCCACCTTGAGGAGAGGCTCCAAAGCTGAAAATTTGGCAAAGTATCTCTGTAGTGCTGCCAATGCCTCTAAAATTAGCAACAGCTCAGCACATGATGGGATGTGTCATTAGTATGTGATTAAGACCTCAAAGTGGGAGGATTGGCAGTGAATCCAGTAGGAAAAGTCTTGTGGATTCTTCTGCAAGAGGTGAGGAAGATCTTGGAGGTTTGGGGGCCTCTGCTTGGTGACCTTGCTGCAGTCCATTTCTCCAAGTCAGAGATGCCAGGGGCGAGCTCTGGGAAAAGATCAGTCCAGCTGCTCCTGCACAGGGCAGTGGAGCAGCCACGGAGCAAAGCCTGGGGGTGGCAAAACAGCCCAGCTCATCCCACTCCACAGTGCTCCTTGGGTGCTCCCAGGCTCATCAGATGAATGGAGAGAGTCCACTGGAGAGCAGTCATGGCATGGGAGATTCCCAGAAGGAGATTTTTGGTTTCTCCAGTCTTGCTTCAGACCTCCTGGGTAATGTGCTCCTCTTTCAGCCCAAAGTAGAACATCCTTGTTTCATTCCACACCTTTCATCTTGTTTGTGAATTCATACTGAGACACCCCAGGTCTTTGCTCAGGGTTAAACAGTTTCCTCTGTCCACAGCCCTCTTCAATTGGCATTTCTACTCTCTCTTCCTGTTGATTTCTAGCCTGGCTTTGCATTTAATCTGCTCTGCCCTTCTTAAAGTGCATGGATAACGTTTATAAATTGCATACTTCCAATGTTCTTAAGGCACAACCCCTCCCCTTTTGGGATGTGTTTGTCTTGTTACCAGCTTTGTGTGGAGTCTACATGTGACACACAAAAAGACAAATGTAAAGTCTGTCAATGCAATCCCTCCTCCATCAAATCAGAATTACACAACATATGAAATGAGATTGTTTAGCATATTTGTGACTTTTGTAATTAGGAAGACGAATGGATTTGTTATGAAGACTAGAGAAAAGGACTCAAGAGGCTTCAGCTCATGTTCTAGCTTGTCTGTAGGGTTTCTGTGGGACCTCAGACGTACCTGTGAAAGGTTCTGTGCCCAAAATTCAGAATGAACATGGCAGCATTCCTTTGTCACATTTTCAGGAGTCACTCTGAAGGCTGAACTTCCCATGGCAGCAGTCTATCTACAAGCCTGCCTCCATCCTTTCCTCAAAAAGCAGATTCTGAGTGTTCCTCTCCTGCAAGCAGAGCCCCTGCCTTAAAAAGTACTGTTGCAGGATTTTGTGAGTTTAAGCCCTGACACCTCCTTCTCCCAGACAAAGTTGCAGAGCCATGAAATCTTTAAAGTATTCCAGCATGTCTAGTATCACTTTACAGACAAATGCTAATGAGATCATAAGCAATTGACCAGAAACAAATAAATAATTCAAAATCTACTGCAAGTGTGAAAAGTATTTAAATGCTATTGATAAACTAATCTACAGACTCCATTAGCAATTCAGTCACACAGCACCTGTATTGATCAGGGAATTTAAGCACACACACAAAAACAAACCCCAAAAACACAGCAAGCAAAAGCTAGTTTGTTTGGCAGTTCTTTAGCAAGCAACTTCATTAACATTTAGGAGTTTACTGTGTCATTTTCCCTGGGAGTTTTCTTGCCTTGCTGTTCCACTGACTGCAGTAATAGCCTGAATGCTGTATCTAGGCAGTCATTTAAACAAAGTTTTTATATTTATCTGTAATATGGATTAAAAATCATATGGTCATTGCTCCTTTTGAGGCACCTACACATTGCTGGACTAGCCAATGCCACAGGCCTGCCCTCCAAAATCTGCTTTTGGGTTACAGACAGTGTTGCTCCCTGACCTGCTGGGTTGTTCAGCCTTTTCCCTCACTGCTGGGAGGGTAACACTGAATTTCCTGCTCAAATACCTTGTTTGGGTGGAGCCTAGAGCACCAGCCTGGGCTTGCTGCAGGTCTGTGCAGGGATGATTCCACACAAATGGCAGGCAAAGCCCTTGGGAAGGGCTCAGCACATCGGGCACATCCGCGTGGAGCTGCTCAGGGAACCACGTCTTCCATCCCTCCCAGGCAGCATGAAATGTCCCGTGTGGCCCATCACACCTTTCAGGCCTTCTCCTGGCCCTGTGTGCCTTGTTTCCAGCCCTTCCCAGCCACGGGGCAGAGTGGGACTGTCCCTTGCTCAGCACACAGGAGGTGAGGGCTGTGCCCCCCAGCACAGCAGAGGTGGGGGCAGCACAAGAGCAGACCTTCCAATGCAGGGGTCTCTTTCCCCCTTTCCTCATTGCCTAACACCAATGTCTTTGACTCAAGGAGCATTTTGCAGTGTTGGCTTCATTCCTGAGGACAGAGTTAAGGCTGGAAAAAAGCATGGGGCTCAGCAGTGGTCCTGACAGATGATATTTGCAGCTAGGTCTCCGTCTCCTCAATCCACCCTTAGGCTCAGCCAGACCTGCCAAAGCTCCCTTCTTTGCTCTTTCCCGCTGTCACCCAGCAGCCTGCATCAGGGCAATTACCAAAACAAATCAATCTTCTCTTGACAGTTCATTTACACTGAATTAATTTGGAATTAGAAACTGTTATTGCAATTGGCAGCTCCTGATATTCCCAATACAACGCAGCATCTGCAGGGAAAACAACTCTAGACCCCGGTGCTTGAATTAAAAAGGACAGTTCTTCTTGATTGAGATATAAAACCAGAAAGGATTTCTTTTTTCCACTCCAAGTTCTTGTTGGTTTTAGGCTGCTGGCAGCAAATCCAGATCTGCAGTGTCCTAAATAAAACTCTCCTTATGGTGGCACAATTTTTTCTCATTCAGAGCAGTATTTTTTTATACTGCTGCATAGGGATAAGACACCTGAGTCTTAATTTGCGCCTTCCACATCACATTGGAGCCTGCAGTGTAGGGCAAAGCTGGAGGAGGCAGTCTAAGCAGTCTGGTGCTCATTTCACAGGTAAAGAAACTGAGACACAGAGAGGTTGAGAGGTGAATTTGCCAGATTTGGTTTTCCCCTCTGAGACTTGCAATCTGAGATGCTCCCATTAACAAAATGTCCTGCTTTCCTTCTTAAAAAAACAACAGACCAAACTGAACAAAAAACCCAAACCAACCAAACCAAAACAGCTTCACACAAAAAAACCCCAAAGCCTGACATTTTGTAAGAAAAATATTCAAGTAAATATTTCAGAATCCTCAGGCTGATTCCACAACATCACGTTACACTCCCACATGTTACAGTCCCTCAAAGGATTTATTTACACCCCTGTCTGAGGGGATTTGACCCAATATCTTCCACTTACAGGCTCTCATGTATTCAGCTCTAGGATAACCTTAACTCTAGGATTTGTTTTAAATTTTATTCAGCCCTGAAGTGGTCAAACATCTGCACTAGGTGGTCACTGTAGGTCCCTTCCAAATGAAATATTCTCTATTCTAACCTATAGCACTTCTTAAAATTGTTTGCCAATTCGCTGGATCAGAGCAAAGACACACAAATAAAGAGGGTAAAAATGGCAGCCACAAGGTTCCTACCACCCTGTCTGATCCCAGCCACCACCATCTCTGTTTGTACTTTGTTTGGGTCTTTGGGAGCTCTCCTCAGCTGGACTTCATGGGTGAGGGAGGCTGAGGAACACCTGAGGACCAGATAAGGGGCACTGAGCTGCTCAGCCAAGGCTGGACAGGGGTGCTCCCAGGAGCAACCCATCTCTCAGCACTTGGGAATTTTAGCATTGCAAACCAGCACACCACAAAGATTTACGGGGCACCCAGGGTCAGGCAGGAGCTGGGTAGTGGTTCAGAGGCTTTACAGCTGGACTGAAGGGCTTAACATGGTAATTGTGAACCTATGTCCCTTCGTGGCTCTAATCCCTGATCTGTTTCCTGCTCCACCTTTGCTAGGGCTGGGCATGCACCAGATTTCTTGGTTTCAGTGGGTTATTCTGTAATTCCAGTATGTCCCTCTGCTCTGAAGTAGAGCTGGAAAGTGTCCCATGAAGGGGAAGGAAGAGGAAAAATAACTGTGGGGTTTCCTATGTTGGTTCCTGCTGCCTTGTCCCTGTTGCCCTGTCCCACAGCACATGAGGTGAATGGGAGGTATCCTCAACAAATATCCTGGACCTACATCCTGCACAAAAATCTGTGCTGTACCCCAATAATTCCTCCACCCTGTCAATTATGGGCTTGTGGAGCAGGAGACACAGATCATCAGCATCCTCCCTGTGCAAATTAAACATGTATCCCTGTGTAGTTTATCCCTGATAGAATTCCATTTCATCCTTCTCACCAGCTGCTGCAGAAATCACCAGGGTGAATGCTCGTGCCTTGCCTGGATTCCTTCAGGTCTTTGTAGTACATGAAATCAAACTGGAAGTAAACAAAATATTAAATGGGAATATCCAGTGCTGAAACCTACTCGTTTTTATGGGGATGAAGTAATGAGCAGGCAAGCAGGAAGGGATCACAAATTCAGACACCTAAATTTCTGTCCTCATTGGAGACCCACCAACTGGCAAAAAAAAAGAAATAAGAAAAAAGAAAAAAACAACAAAGGACCTGACCAAAAATCACCCCCAAATTTTGTAGTAATCCTGCCCTCAGTAGGACTTTTTCAGTGAAACTCAGTTCAAAGAACCAGGCTCAAGGGTGCTGGTGTGGCTGGTGTCAGCACAGGCTGCAGCTGCACCCTCTGCAGGTGCTGACAGCTCTCCTTGGGGGCTCCTCTGCCATTCAGCCCAGCTCTCCCTGCTGCAGATCTGCTGAGCAGGGATAACACCAGGGTGAATTTTACCCCTAGAAGCATCAGCATCCAGCCCAGCCCACCCCACTGTGCACACACAGCCCTAACAGCAGCCTACACCCACTCCTGCCACAGGCTGCAGGTCCACGTGTTTCCTCCAGGAAGGGAAAGGAGGGCAGGATCAAGCCCCAGGAGCCTGCAGAGACATCCAGCAACATCTCTGAGCTTTGGGATCTCACAGGCAGCCTGGCCTTTTGTGCCAGCATCCAAGAGCTCAGAAATACATGGCAAATTTGGGTGAGGGGCCCATGCCCCAGCTCCAGGATAAACTGACTTAAACACCTCCATGTGCCATAGCAGCTTGCTGGGATGCTGAACTCCCAGTGTCTTTGTTGGGATCTAAGCACTCACTTACATTTCAGCAGATGCCTAAACCTGTCTTTAACAGGGATGCTTTGCTGAATAGGTGGGAAAGCCTCAGCTTTACACCAGCAGAGGATCTGGCCCACAGGCTATCAGGCATATGGCTATCACAACAATGCTGAATTAAGCTATTTAAATTGCCTATGGAATGCCAGAGGGTCCACGTGCTTTTTTTTTTTTTTCTTGGTAAAAGTCCTCTTTGTTATTATTCTGATGACCAACTTGGGCTGCTTTGCTTTGTCATTTTTAGTCAGTCCACAAATTCCCTGAGCTATACAATTTATGGTTTTATCACCAGTTCCTAAGCTTTTCTACCCCGTCTCTCCTGCATCTCAAATGCTTCTCCCCTTTAAATAAACCTGCTTCATTTTTTTTTCATAACTTTCCAAAGCAGATAAAAAATTCTTGAATTTCTGAAACATGCAAACTGATCACTGTGGCATTAAGAAATCTTAAGAAGACTTATTTTAAGGGGTTTTATTAGGGAAATTCCTGCTCTTTAAGATATCTGTACGGTTGTCAAAAGCAGTCACTTTTGCAGATGTTGGGGCTTTTCTTACACTAATCTCCGAGGAAAGCCTGAGCCTCAGAGATCACTTAGCAATTTTTAGATTTAAGGAGATGAGAAGAAAAAGCCAGGGAGCTGGTCCCTCTTAGGGTCAAGTCTTATTTGAATTCAGAGATCTCTTCGTCTAACATGCAACAGTGTCGTTAAGATGACGGCTAATTAATGCGAGATGACTTTGAGATTGCATTGAAAAAAAAAGGAAAAAAAAATAGAAAGGACAAAGAAAAAGTGTAACCTAAAGAAAACCAAGCCTGGCCCCTCCCCGAGGAGAAGCAATGCCACAAAAACTCTGTTTCCACTGGGTCACCAGTATCAAACCATCGACAAAGCTGAGAGCCAGCAAAGACCAGTCCTTCCTCACCCAGATCAAGACTGGGCTGGGTGTGAAATGTTTTTTTGGTGTGCCTCAGCTCCCCTCTGTTTCTCCCTGGCCAGGCTGCTATCTGCCCATCAATCACAGCAATGCCACCCTTCATCTTTGTCTCTCCATGTAAAGGAATTCGGTAACTGTACTTATTTAGGATCTCCATTAGTTCTGTATTTGTAATTTGTCAAGACTTTAACACCTTTTTAAGCTTGAAGAGCACTAAGCCAGATCTGTTCCTCTCTAATCACATCAGCTTATTTCTGATTTCCAGAAATTACAAGGAACACAGGCAGGGGAAAGGGCAGGGTCTGGTGTAAACACACAGTGCAGAGCTGTCCCTGCCACCACACCCTCCCTCCTTGCTCCATCGGGAGGTACCTGGCTCCAGTGGGAGCCATCCCAGGGAGGAGGAGGCAGCACCTTGCCCCTCTGATCAAAAGCCATATCCAATGTACTTGATACTCGAGGCACTTGGCAGTATGTGCTCCCAGCCCAATCCCTGCAAGCAGATGAGCTGCTCAGACTGTCAGATAGCTCTCTAACCCCAACCTCCTCCTCCTTTTTTTTCTTCTTCTTTTTAAAGCAACATAGATTAGAGGAAGCGTGTTTCCACGTGGTATCCATTTGCAAATTAGCCACAGTTCCCCAACATTAGTGTTATTAGGTATTTAACTCCTGCCTCTTCCTTTTTTCTTCTTATCCCATCCAATCCAGTTGTTTAAAACAGAACAATAACACATACATATCCACAGTAATTGTATATATGTACACATAACACTCAAACCAAACCCAAACTATGCCCAAATGTGTATTTCTCCCTGTCTCATAAGTCCTTTAATATCTGATTAATGTCTGTTTTACTCCTTCCCCCCGGAGTATTTAGTGTGTGCCTGTATAAATCTGCATATATTTTGCAGATCCAATGGAAGAAGTGGGAAAAGCTCCATTGGTTTAACTGAGGAGATTCACTCAGAGGAGCCAGGTCAGAGGATGGGAGGAGTTCTGAAGGCAGAGAAGTGGCCGTGTCTGGGGCACAACGCAAGAATTAATTAATTATAATTGATGAGTGCGTGGATTTTATGCTGTGGCATTAACATATCTATTTTTCTTTCCTTTGGAGCAGTGCAGGATTAGTACTTCCTAGTGTGGCTGCAGCTGGGGTACAATTTGGTAGCAGTGATTTCCTAGGTCAATCCTGATACAGCCTGGTGGAATTCGTGTAGAGAGTGATTCTCTTCTACACGATCCAGTGATTTCCTGGAGGGGTGAAGAGCACTCAGATGGCTGTGCTGGCATGTGAAGTAGCACACATTTGTGAGCCTGCAGTGCAATGTGGGCTGTGAGGGGTTGGATTTTCTCAGGAGGTTGCTGCTTTCAGCACAGGTTGCCAAAAAAGAAGCTCTGATCTTTGCGCTGTCGATATTTTCAGCCTTCCTTAAATATTTGTTCCCTTTGATATTCCTGGTCAGATTCTTTTCTGTCTCAGTTTGGGAAGGCCCGATTCTGGATCAGAAGAGAGAGAAAGGCTTCTCAGGAACACCCTGGACATGCCCATCTCCAGATGTTCTGCTCAGCCACTCTCACTTTGTGCTACTGAGAAATGAGTGGACACATCAAAAGCTTCTTGCTCAGCTCAGCCAGAATCTGCCTCAGCCCAGACTGTGAGAAAACCCTACTCAGTGTCCTCTGGGGGGTTTACAGCCAGAAATTTGCAGAAATTTGGTGTAAAAAAGCAGATCAGGTGTGAATCCACACTTGGGACAGGAGTCTGAAAACAAGCTGAGTCTCTGTTAACATGACTGGCAATAATTACCCAGAGACAAGCCAGGGTTTAGTGTGAACTCCTCACATAACAAAAAGTTCTTGGTGGATCTGAGGTCTTTTTCCTCTTACATCATTGTGATAAGCATACTTCTAAAAGCTGCCACGTGGCAGCTGCCTCAAAATGGGGGATTTTGGAGTTACCTCCACTTGGAATTTGGATGCTCCCATGATAAACACTTAATGATCACTCCACACCACCTTTGTTGTTGCTGCTGGATCTGACCTCACTACAATGTAGTTTCACATTCACTTTGTTTTATGACTGCAGACACTGCTGAACTTCCTGCCTTTCCCATAGAAACCTGGTGATCAACAGGGGGGTTGGGTTTTTTAAACAAGGGTAAAAAGATATTTAAAGCTGTATATGAAAGAAGGAAAACTCCTAGGAGCTGCTGATGAAAGTGTTCAGTTTTTGGAGTAAAACTGTCATCAGTCTTAATTACCCTGGTGTTGTCTGTAGGAAAATCTTCATAACAAGCTTCTCCAAACTCTCTCTCCTTTGCCACTGAAGATGAGAGATGAATAAAAATAAGATGAAATTATGTGATCTGGAGCTTCCTTAGAGGAGATGTGAGGTCAGTCTTTTTATATAAGAGAAGGTTTGGAATGCTGAAATGAGCTCAGCTCTGGATGGAGTAGAATTGATGAAGAAAAACTTCAGCCCTGGAGATTGTTTGCATGTAAAACCATTCTCCACACAAACCAGTGCTCCACCTGTTCAGTGCAATTTCACATACTGCTAGATCTAATCCTACAGCAATAAATTAGAGAAAATATCTCCAAAATTTTATTACTAGCAAACTCTTACCTATGGTCTCCGCTGAGGTTACTCACTGCATCAATAAAGTTTGAGGTGAAAGCAGTTACTTTGGGTACTATCCTCTTGTGGGTGGCTCCAGGGGCATTCCCCACTCCCACATCATCCTCATGCCTGTATAAGGTGGATTATTGATACTATAGAGGTCAGCCAGCTGCAGACATTAATATTTTTTCCAGCCAAGTTCTTCATAGCAATTTCAAGATTACTTCAGCCATTACAGGGTTTTTAAGCTACTTTAGATAACTTCTTATTTGTTTATTGCCTGTACTTGGCACACACAAGACTGATAAACTCTATTTACACAAATGCAAACCAGGATCTCCCTGTGTTCATCTGACTCCCAGTTAGGAGACTTTAAGATAAATACAGATGTTCAACCAGTGTTGGCAGGCATTAATTCCACACAAAGAAACTTCACTGTTGCCTTTTCCCCCTTGTTTGTGCTATACCCCCAGGGAGAAAATCTGACTGTTTTCCATGACAAAATTATGTCTGGCTGTTGCTATTCCACAGGCATCTCTTCCAAGGGCAACACAAACCCTTCACTGACCTGTATGGTCAGGCTCCAGAACACTGACCATCAGGAGAAGAAAACTCCATCGCTTCATGGGTCCTTTTCTCCCAGGACTGAAATTCTGGGGGAAAAAAAAAAATCTGTCTCTGTGTCCCCACAACCCTTCTGCCAAAAGCTTGAACTCAGCTTTTTTATGCAGGGCAAGGACTAAGAATTACCCTCAGAACTCCCAAATACCTTGACCACTTATAACTGCTTCTAGAATTACTTAAAATCTTTAGACTTTTAATAAGATAAAACAAACAGAGGAAACAAACCACCGGAGGTGAGAGAGGTGGAGGGTGATGGAGGGTGATTTTACCTGTCACTGCAGCAAGCTGGGTGTTGATGAAGTTAAAGCCATACAGAACACCTGATAGATGTACAGAGATAAAATGAGAGAGGAGAGAACACAATGCTGTCAGTTCATCTCTGAGCCAGGATAAATATTAACATTATCAGACTACTGTGAAAAATCCCAGAGAGGGATTACAACCAGAGATTCCTTAGAAGAAGAACGGGTGAAAAAAGAAAAGAGAGAGATAAATGGACGCCTTTCTGAATGCTGAGTATCACTTTCTCTCAACACATTGTCAAGCTCTTTCACAGAGCAAACAGGTCTTTGATTTCACAGCCTCTTCTCCCTACTCAAGGGCCATGGGTAGAGCCTGGAAAGAAAGAGGATTTTGGAAATTTGTCAAGTGGCGGGAGGGGTTTTCAACTGGTGTTTGAGAAAGGACTCGGTGAAACCCGATCTCGTGTTATCACAAGCACCACTTTCCTTTCCATCCCCTGCGCTCCGGTTCGCTTTCCCCCAAGATGTTGCCTCAAAGGGAAGTTCAGAAGAGTGGAGGTGACAGCTTCAGGTGCTGGCACCGCCTCTGTAAAGCAGTGAACAAGATGCTCGAGGACACAGAGCACGCACCCCAGCACTTCCAAAAGGTGGTACAAGGGCAGGGCTTTGCCCAAGGACTGCTGTGCCCTGGTCCAGGAGCATCTCAGCTGGACATCCATGCTCAGTCTAACCAGCTCCCAAACTCCAGCCCTGGCTTTAGAGCTGTGCTTTCACCATTCCTGTGCTTCCCCTCTCTGCCTTGCTGCAGTTCTCCACCTGGAAGAACTGGGAACCAAGAAATCAAATGGCTACAGGTTAAAAATTAACCCTTTCCCATAACCCAGATCATATCATGATGGGGAAGAAAAATACAGGTGAGTAGGACAAGTTTTTTTTTTGCTCTCACAGTGATGGATAACTCCACAGTTAACAAACAAAAAATACAGAATTTTTCATTGAAGCAGCAAACAGTAACCAGTTGAACATCCAGGAGGTTTATTAGTATTTGAGCCAGCTACCAACAAAGCACAGAACTTTAAGGAACAGTCCCAGTGACAGGGTTTTCTTATCTCTGGGAAAGAAATTATTGAGGAGGAAGTGATAAAGATAAAATGGACTGAAAAAAGCAAACAGAGAATAGCTGTTCACCCTTTCTCCCTCTGGAAGGCAGCAGCTGAAACTTGCAGACCAGCTGGAAAAGGAAAAATAATTTTTCACACAAAGCCTGTTTAGTCTGTAGAGCTTCTCACCACTGGATGTTGTGAATGATCAAAGGCAAAAGGAGAAATTAATCAAGGAAAGAAATTAACTTTGGTTACGTTGGAAAGTCCCTCAGCCACACATCTGGAGTTTGGGGGACTACTCTGGTGAAGGATCACTGTGAGTTTGTGGTGGGACATTCCTTCATCAGTGTTTACTGCTGGCCACAGCTGGAGGCAGGATGCTGAGAGGGATCAGCCTTTGCATAGAGATTGGCTGCATTTATTGGCCTTTGAAATGACCAGTGGAAATGTCATTTAACACAGCACTAACAGGTAACACATTCTTGTCCACCACCCTGCCAGAGTCCAGAGTCCTCAGCAATAATTTTGGGTGATACTAAAACTACCAGGTCCAAGTGCTCAGCTCAGGAGTGAAGCCAGGGATGGCCAGCCAGAGCCCAGCTCCCACGTCCTCCAAATCCATAACAGGCAATGCACCCCCCACTGATAAATGAAGATCTGGGCTTCCCACAGCCACTGTGCTCACACTGATCATTAATCTGAGCAAAGACCCTGGGCTGATTTTCATAAGTGCTGAGTACAGACAGCCCCGACTTAAGCCAAAAGGAGCTGTGAGCCTTCAGCATCCAAGGCAACGAGGCTGAACCATCAAAATCTCCTCTGCTCAGAAACTCTGTGGTACTACAGAGTCAGCTTCCAGTGATCTGCTGCCTGGCTGTGACTGGGAGCTGGGTTGGGCAGGGAGCAGGTGTTGGGGATGGGGTGGGGATGCTCCAGGGACGGGCAGGACTCTGCCAGGTACCTCCAAAAGTAAATCCTATTCCAACAAGCACCTTGGGAAAGAGGCTTCTTAGCAAAGGAGGACTTGTGGGGACTTTCTGTGGGACCTCACAGCCTCCCATCTAGGGAGGGTTGTTGTTAGGGTAACATGATGGAAGTGTTCCCCATGAGAAAGAAAATATCCCCCCTCCAGTTTGTTTAGCCCTGGACTCTGTTCAGGGTTAACCCCACAACACAGGTTTTTCTCCCTTACCTCCAAGCCTCCCTCTCACTCCTCCCAGCAAGGAGGGCTGATGGGTGTTTTATAAAAATCCCCTCCTTCTGTATTTACTTCCTAACCCAAATGCCAGGAGACGGTCGACAGCTGGCTTAAATCTCTGCAGCTCAGGAGATCAGTCCCAAACCCCCTCACCCCCCTGCCGCCTTTTCTAATAAAAATTAATTTATTATGATCCAGAGAGTTGAAATTAATCTGCCTCCGGAGAGGCTGTGTCTGGCGAGGCCCGGTGAGGAGGAGGCAGAGGGCTCTGGAGGGCACATTAACAGCATTGTTGTGCTTAATGTTGTGTAGCAGCAACATCTGCTAATTTAATGCACGAGCAGCCAGCTGCCGCCGACAGCTCCTAACAAGGAGTGGGCAGTGGGGAGAGGGGAGGCAGGGGGAGCTCAGCAGGCAGGTGAAGGTATGAGGGGCTGGGGCTGCTCTCCAAGGCCCCCTCTCCAGATCCTGTGCAATGGCAGCATGAGCTGATGAAATCCTTGGGGACCAGCCCAGCACGTTTCTGCAGCTGGAATCTCAGTGACATCCGAGCTGTGCAAGGGCAGTAGTGAGGGGGACACTGGTGGCTGGAAAGCCCTGTTTCACCTTTCATTTGTTGGGACAAGCAGAGCAAGGAGTGAAACAAGTTCTCTGCTTAATCCAGATGTGCCCAGAGCAAATGGAATGAGGGATGGACATCAAGCCACAACAACATGGAGATGGTGTAAGAAAATCACACCTGTACCGAGCCTGGCGTTACTCCCAACTGGTTCATCTGAGCAGTGGGTTCTTGTGAGCTACTTTTGCAAAAGTTCTTCTTCTTCTGCCAAATGCAAGGAGCTTAAGAAGGAAAAACATAATCCCAACCCTCAGACGATAGGAAAGGATTCCCACTTATGGGATCATAATCAATGTAAAGCTGTTCAGTAGCGTCACGGAAGCGATGTCGTCATACAGGATCCGTGTGGCTGGCAGGTCTCTGAGCTGGGCACAGTGCATCTGCATAAATAAATAGATATGCAAATTCCCTGGCTCTGCAGGCTCTCTGGATGGGCCCTGCTCAGCACAGGCAAGGACCTCAGAGGCTCACACTGGTCTCAGACTGGCGGACGGCTCAGAGGTTTGGGCAGGACCCAGGACTGAAGGAAGGAGACCCCCAAGCTGCCAACTTTCACATGCTGGCCCTGAAATGAGCAGGGAGGAGTTTTTCACCCATTATGGCAGTGGGAGAAGGCTGCAAATTTCAAATTCAGGTCTTGCTGGAGGTGGAAGAAAAGGCAGAGGGGAGGTTTTGAATCCTCCTGTACAAAGAGTTGCTCCAGGAGTGAGTCCACGTTCCTTCCCTAATCACACTCAGTGTTACTTATGTCTGTGCCAGATCTCCATCATCAAGGAAAGGCCCAAGGCCTGACTGCATCCATCCCATCCCCAGAGAATCCACATACAGGAAAGTATTGGTCATTGGGGAAGAAGTCAAGGGTGGACAGCAACTCTGACTTCCACTGGGAAACAGAGAAATCCGTAGGAGTTTGAAAACCAGGAGTGAACAAGCCATGGTGTGTTCTCTGATACAGACCTGGACAGGCTCTGAGCCTCAAAAGAGGAGGTGAAAATTCACAGCTGCTCCCTGTGTTGTGGAAGAACAATCAGGATTCATGTCCAGTATCTGACACAGGAAATAGCCAGTGGTAGCTCTGTGGGAAGAGTGGCTGGGAGAAACCAGGGCTGTGAGACCCCAAACACTCAGACTGCTCATACCCATATGGTGAACCCCTATAGGACTATGAGGTTCTTGGTCCTAAACTTCTGGGACTCCCCCACATCCCTTGGGCAGAACAAATTCAGGGCCAGGACAGATCCTGCCTCCAGGCAAACCGAGAGCAACACAAACAGAATGGGAAGAGATACTGCATTGGGATAAAAGAAATGGTAAACCTCTTAGGGAAGGGAATGAAATGATTTTTTCTCAAATAACCAACATAAGGATTTGAAAATGAACATCTCTTAGTATTAATTTAATTAAAGCAGCATGCTGCCGTTACTTATAAAGCTAGAAGAATCAGTCTGTTTAATGGGTTCTCAGCTAATCAAAAATTAATTAAGCGTTTAGTGGGGATTCCAAATCCCTGAATTGGATTTAAAGAAGCCTGTTTCCATGTCTTTTTCAAGTGTTGCTTGTTTTACTATAACAGGAGACGTGTTTGATTGTGCAGACCTCCCATTATCCCTGGCTTGCAGGTGATCAGCCTTGAAATTCATTCTTGTTAGTTGATAGCTGCTCCCTTCCCCGAAATGACTGTGACAGAGCATCACTAAGTCTCTGCCAGCCCTAAAAGAGGGCTCAGAGCTTTCCTTCCAGCATTGTGCCATGCAGCTCCTCACTAGTTCACAGGTGATAAAGAACAAAGAGCAGAGCAGGGCTGAGATGGGGAAATCTCCCCCTTATTCCGAGGTTTCTTGGTTATGTGGTGGGGAGTGGCAGTGCAGTAAATGGGTTCTCTCCCTCCACAGCTCTGCTTGCAGATGTCCTCCTGCCTTTGTCCTCAGTAAATATTGCCTACTGCCCCCTTCTCCCCTCTCTCAACCCCTTTCTCAGCGCTCCACAAGGCAACATCCAGCGCTGAGTGATGGAGGCCACTCGCCCACAGGCAGCAGCTACCGTGGCCCAGTCCTGAGCTGGATGAAGACAGCTCCCAGCAGCAATGTGTTTCAGGAATGCCCTTTACCCACACCCATTTCTCCTGCCCCTTTCTTCACCACCACGTTGTGCATTCTGTCTTGATGCAGAAAATACCCCCAGGGAGCAGAGGTAGCTGAAAAGTGCCCTGTCCATTGAAAGGCAAAACCCAAAAATAATACATTTTTATATCTGCTATCAGTTCTCCAATCCCTTTTGCAGTGAGAACAGTGAGGTGGGCAGCCAGGCCCTGGCAGGGAAGGCTGGTGCACAGGGAGATGTGGTGCTGCTGGAGCTGGCTGCCTGCAATCACTGCTCATCAAACTGCTCCCTGCGATGGAAACCAAGTCTGCAGCTGGAGACAGCTCGATTTGCCTTTCATCTCTGGAGATCCCTTTTTTTAGCTATTCAGCATGCTGACAATGTAAATAATACCAATAATATTTTTTAAAAGCCAAAAAAAAAAAAGAGCATCAAGTGTCAGGCAGGATGCAAAATTTTTCTGCCTCTTTTTTTGGATGGGGGGTAAGGGGTGGAAACTTAGTAATGCTCTACCTGAACCCCTTAAAGCACAACATCTTTGAAGTAGCAAACTGGCAAATACACTCAATCAATTATAAATGAAATAATCTTCTTAAAATATTAGAGATTTGGGTGCTAAGCAATACTGGAAGATTACGGAGAGAAAATCAGTTTTAGAGCTTCCTAAAGTGACAGAAAGAGAATAATCGGAAGAAATGGTGAGAAGTTTAAAACGATTATGTAGATTTGTGTCAGTGAAAATGTCCCAGCAATCCTTAGCCGATCTCTCGTACGCTGGAAATAGATTACGTTCAATCCTTTCTTAAAGGGGTAGGTTTCTTTCAAGTGTGGGGGTGGTTTAATTTCTTTTTTTTTTTTTTT